>JBBPTT010000607.1:0-15970 GCA_038094175.1 Boletellus aff. lepidospora
CGGCGGATAGAGGAACAGAAAATTGGACGTCAGACCTGTGGGCGGGTACAAAAAAAAAAGGGGGGGAAAGGCATCACAGAGGCTGGGAGCAGTGCCAAGAACGAACTTACGGTCGATTGGTCCTGGAGGCTAATTCATGACGGGCAATATTGCATGCGCTGTGCCGCAGACGTTGCATGATCGCCATTCACGTTCACCGGATCGAAGTCACTCTCGTCTGACAGTGTACGGGCTTGTCGTTCGAATGGGTGAACTCGCGGATGGTTCGCCTGGACGTAGTCGAAGATGGTGCACCTCGAATCTGAACATGGTGGCCAAAGAAAAGGTCAAGGGCCGAGTAGCACGAAACGGTGCGCTGGCAATTCTTCGTGCAAAATGGTGTGGTTGGGGAAAGCGTGACTCATCTGGCGTGCATCAGAAAGTTGCGGTGTCCATCTTCTCGTGCCATCATCTCATCATTGGAATCCACCCTGAAAAACGCCTCATTTTCTCCGAGTCTGTGCCGTATCGTGTCCTCGCCGCTACGCGCTCTCAGGGTCCGCTTCGCATCGCTTGATCCCGCAACAACTTCAAGTGCGCTTGTGGCTTCGACTCTTTCCCAGCGTTCCTGAATGATGGTCCCAAGCTCGGTTATCTGAGAGCGCAGTGGCGCTCTTCCATCATTCAGATAGAGTTCCAACACCCAAAACGTTGTACGGTAGCGAGGCTCCGAGTACCATCTGGTGGGAAAGAGACGCGACAGGATTGCAAGGCTTTCAACGCGAGGTCAGAATGACTTTTTCCTGGTCTCAAAGCTTTGACCTAGAACCAGCCAAGTTCCCTGCGTCCGGCTCGTTGACGCTCTTTGAAAAGGACCGGAGGACTTACGCTTGTAATCACGATTGGCAGTGGCAACCGGGCAGACGATGCTGTCACTTTGCATGTGGGGTCCACCCGCATGGTGGCTATCCAACCCAGTGCCTGATATAGTTTAGTAGATCCCACTCCGGTTCGCCGCAACAACTCTCCTTGGCCACGTCGAAGATTACAAGTTTCTGGACTGCCTCCAGTACATAATTCTGATCTCCTTTCCTGCTGCCAAGACTGCCGATGGGAAGTCAACGATATAAGTGCCATCACCGTGCGACGGGAGAAGACTGGGGCTCTCTTATGCCAGTGATACGCACCCACTGGAGGATATTTACTTCAAGTCTACGAAGGCCTGTATTTTCTGTGCTGGATGCCGTTTATTTATCCCTGCACGGACCTGTCGGGACGTTGTAGTACTTGAAAGATGTTTGCGGTCGTGTCGGGGTCACTTGGCTCAACATCTACATTGGCTTGTACTCTTTCCATTGAAGGCACGACACTTCAGTTATACGCCTTACAGTTCGGTTTCTTGTCGACAGGCGATCAGAGTCACATGGCCGCGAATTGTGCGGGGGTCGACATCAGCGAGTTCGGTATGTCCTCGGAATCCTGTTCGACAACTCACGTTGCATATCCAGTCCAGTTCGCCTCGAAAATGCGTACACATACGCTCTGGCCGCGGATAATACCTTTTCTCACCCCCAGGATGTAGTACCGATCGTCAAATGATTCTGGTTCACGAACCCCAGTGAAAAATGTGTGATGCGCACCTGCGGGGTCGCATCTCGCGTCCTGTCATGCCATCTCCGCGGCCCCACCCGACCAGGGCCTGGAATCGTCACCTCACCATGCAACCGATGAGCCGCAATGTTGACCTGCTATCCAACCTCGCCGGCGGCTTTAACTCCGAGGATCACGGCAGGCACTGACGGCGTTCGTCCCGTTGTCTTGACGCATCCTGGTCACGATTCACGAAGTGGTGCATAAGATGCAAGACACGTTAGGAACGGACGGCTACGGATCGCAGAACGAGTCCGCAAAAGGCGCAGACACGTAATAGCATCGCGACTGGTGCACGTAAAGCGAGTCATATGGTTGGGGACTTGGCCGTTGTGGCGGTGCGAGAGAGACTGGCGTGGCAGGGGTCTCAGCGTGGTGGCCGGAGTCTGGCCGTTAGCCTGCTTGCCTTCTAGGGAGGTCGCCCTCAGTCTCGGCCCCTTCCATCAGGGATGGTGTACGTTAAACTCGGACGAGAGAGCCTTTGTCCGGACGTGAAAGGCGTACCAATGTTCGCATGGTAGAAAGACGGTGATAGCATTTCATCAAAACGTGGCTCGGCCGATGTCTGTCCAACTCATCGGATCATCCTTGTGCTGTGGAATAGATAAATTCTGGTGCAGCATGTATAGAACGGTGTGACTACGCGTGGCTGAGGCACGCTGAGGGAGGTGCGGGTGCTTGGCTGCAACCCTGCGATGTGAAGCGCAACGGACAGAGAGAAAATGTGTGCTGCACACCTCAGGCAGGTCATGTCTCACGCGTCACCTCCTGCCACCTCGGTTACATACTAGGAACAGGAATCGTCACCTAACCATTCGACAGGTGAGCCGCAATGTTTATCCGCCTTCCAGTATTGTCACGGCCGCTTCAGCTTGATCACGTCGGGATGTTCGTCTCGTTGTCAGGGCGAATTGCTATTGCGGCTCATTCTTTGAGACGGAAGAACAGGACTGCGGAGAAAGACTCACGAATGCGATACCATGGGCGCCGATGGCACGTCTAGCTCAAGACGTCCAACTTTGCGGCTAGTGCATTCCGTGAGGCCAAAATGAAAACCTTCTCATCTCGACGGCCTGGCTTTGGAAGGCCTAGAGGCGTTCAGGGACGGCGAATAAAGCCACCAAGGGCGACCAGGACGTGGGCCAGCGTCCCAGCTGACTGTGGTGAGCGATGATCAGCCGTATTCCGGGCGAACATCGATATCCTGTGCAGATAATGATCAGCTTCGAAACTTCGAAAGCGCCGGCTTTGAAGTAATGCGCCGTTTGCCTTACCTGACCGTTCTTGCCCGTCGTACATCCTCTCGGCCATTCGCTCCACTCTCGTTCGCTCATTCAGCACGTCTTGCATGCGTCATGTCGCCGGATCCACAGTCCGCTCTGAAGCTGCTCCAGCTCAGTGACTACATGTCCCGTACGGCCACTCGTCATCGCACTGGACGACTGATCTTATCGGCTAGCGCAGTCGCAATGATCTGCGCGGTGGCATATGACTATGGTATGCCATGCCGTCCTTCCCGCTCACCTCTCACTGAGAAAGTGTATTATCGTGCAGTCCTCACCTTTGCAAGAGAGGTATCTACGTTCTTCCACCCCGGCCTTTTACCATCTAACTATCTCGAAAGGTAGACTATATCTGGGTACGAAACAAGGAATTCCCGAGCAGGCACTACATCGCTGAAATTTCACAGCGCAGGAAGTGGACCTGGGCGTCTACGATATTTATTGTTGTCCGTAGATGCCTACGCTTGGGGCTCGTGATGGCGCGCTGTTTTTGCAACTGATACTCTTCACAGGTTCGTTATACTGGTCTCTGTTCCACCTTGTACGGGTACAGTTCTTGTTCGTCTTCGGAAACATGCTAACTTGGATCCGGTCTACAAGGATCGATGCATTTCGTAAGCTCAGCACCAATATCAATCGAGATTGATCTCATATGTTTACCTTCTTCACAGTTGGTACCTCCCTTGCTTCTGTGTCCGTCCAAGTCAGTTTCTGACTCTCTGTCATGTCTCTAATCTACTGGTCTGACTCGTCTTCATGTTCCGATAGACGTACGCCCTTCAATTCCGTAGTTGAACGAATCGTAGTGTTTATAGTTGAACAGATGTATGCATACTGTCTAAACCTTCGGCTATACTGCAGTGATATGGATGATACTCCAAAGGTACCACGCTCTATCTGCTCACGCAGTGGACGAGCCCAGCGTTTATTGGCGCCGCTGATTGTGAGTTTATATGCTTCGAGATTCAACTCCTCATAGTTAACTTTAATCACAGTGATGATGGTTCTTCGCGTTTATGCCATGTGGAATCTGTCTAGAACAATCCTTTCCATCCTATTGTTCACTCTCATAGTGCAAACAGTCATTGCGCTCGTTGTGGCAATAATGTACATCAATCCACAAACTTACTCGTCGGGTGCGTCTTAGTATATAACTATGCCATCAACTCAGTCTCAGTCTGGTGATCCTGGTTTTGAAACCATTCTAGTCACGATGGCCAAAATCTACAACGATTTCTCTTACTGTACATTTGCACTGAGCATCCCATGGTCCCTCTATGCTTCTAGAGTGATCCCACGATTTATTCTTGCTGCTATCCTTTTGATTCTCGCTCTCTTTCAGGCCTTGAGGCAGTCGGTCGAGATGTACAACGCAACGAAGACATGGCAGCTGAACCAGTACATTAAGCTGTTTGTCCAGCATGGCATCCTTTACTTCATCATGTACGTTTCACCTCCTTCCTTTCCTTCATGTGGATCCATTCCCATCACGCTTCCCCACCTGCCCTGCTCTGGTCAACGTCAGGAAACTCATCTTGACGTGGTTGCAGCAACGTGGTTCAAAATATCACCCGTATCCTTCAGACAGTGCCTCTCACAGAGGGCACTTCCATGCTCTCGAGCATGCTCCCCACGGTAGTCATGTGCTCGGCAATGCCTCGGTTCATCATCAGCGTGTTGGAGATGTATGACCGGGACCGTTTTCGCGGGATGGACAACGGGTTTGGAATAACGTCGTTTCACGCCAACAGTCGACATGCGGCGGCCCTGTCTGTCGTTGTGTTTGAGGAGATCACACGGGGACGGGACGGGACCATGGATGGGACTGCAGAGCACCGGGAGGCCATCGAGTTGGACGCGATCGGGGATGATGATCATTAAACTCAGACGAGCGTCTCTGCCTACTCAGTGTGAAAAGTGTCAACGTAAAGCATGGTGGAGAAGGGACCGTATTGTTCATCGAAACGTTGCCTGATCGATATCTGCCCCTTCCTCGTTCTGTGCCGATTACACTTATATGCTGGTACGACCCCAATGAATCTTGGATGTCATGGTGGAACGGATAGACGGCGCATACTGTACTTGGGTATAAAGAATGGCGTGAGTGCCCGTAGTTGAGGTGAGGTGTGCGGGAGGTGATGGGCTTGGGCGTGCTGCAACCCTGCAGTGTGGAGAGCGGCGAATAGAGGAACAGAAGATTGGACGTCAGACCTGTGGGCGGGCGCGAAGGACAGGTTGGGAGCAGTGCCAACAACGAACTTGCGGTCGATTGGTCCTGGAGGCTAATTCATGACGGGCAATATTGCATGCGCTGTGCCGCAGACGTTGCATGATTGCCATTCACGTTCACCGGATCAAAGTCACTCTCATGAGTCTGACCGTGTACGAGCTTGTCGTTCGAATGGGTGAACTTGCGGATGGCTCGCCTGGACGTAGTCGAAGATGGTGCACCCCGAATGTGAGCATGGTGGCCAAAGAAAAGGTCGAGGACCGAGTAGCACGAAGCGGTGCGCTGGCAATTCTTCGTGCAAAAATGGTGTGGTTGGGGAAAGCTTGACTCATCTGGCGTGCACCGGAAAGTTGCGGTGTCCATCTTCTCGTGTCATCTCATCACTGGAGTCCACCCTGAAAAACGCCTCATTTTCTCCGAGTCTGTGCCGTATCGTGTCCTCGCCGCTACGCGCTCTCAGGGTCCGCCTCGCATCGCTTGATCCCGCAACAACTTCAAGTGCGCTTGTGGCTTCAACTCTTTCCCAGCGTTCCTGAATGATGGTCCCAAGCTCGGTTATGTGAGGGCTCAGTGGCGCTCTTCCATCATTCAGATAGAGTTCCAACACCCAAAACGTTGTACAGTAGCGAGGCTCTGAGTTCCATCTGGTGGGAAAGAAACGTGACAGGATTGCAAGGCTTTCAACGCGAGGTCAGAATGACTTTTTCCTGGTCTCAAAGCTTTGACCTAGAACCAGCCAAGTTCCCTGTGTCCGGCCCGTTGACGCTCTTTCGAAAAGGACTGGAGGGCTTACGCTTGTAATCACGATTGGCAGTGGCAACCGGGCAGACGATGCTGTCACTTTGCATGTGGGGTCCACCCGCATGGTGGCTATCCAACCCAGTGCCTGATATAGTTTAGTAGATCCCACTCCGGTTCGCCGCAACAACTCTCCTTGGCCACGTCGAAGATTACAAGTTTCTGGACTGCCCCCAGTACATAATTCTGATCTCCTTTCCTGCTGCCAAGACTGCCGATGGGAAGTCAACGATATAAGTGCCACCACCATGTTTTGTGTGTGTTTCCGGTAATCCCACTCCTCGCTCTCTCTCTCTCTCCCTTGCCCGGACGTGTCTCGTATGAATCATGTCCGCTGACGTACAGTCTACTCTGAAGCTAGCCCAGTTGAATGACGACGTGTCCCGTGAGATCATTGATCATCGTGTTCAATCCCTCATCTGAGAGACCACTCTAGTCATGCTGGTCTGTGCATTGGTGTATGACTACGGTGCGCCGTACCTTGGTTGCTGCTTGCTTCTCATTTAGACAAACCGTTAATTCATAGTCCTCAACTTTTCGAGAGAGGTATCTGTTTTCCGTGTACCCTGTGTTACCTTCTGACGATCCTCAAAGGTCGATTATGTGTGGGTACGCAAGCGACAGTCATCAACACACATCGCGTATTTAATACCTCGCAGCGCTGCAACTGGACCTGGGGATCTACGATATTTGTTTTTGTACGTGTGAACCTTCGAATTGGATTCTTGATTTCCATTCTTTCCCAACTGACGAGTGTGACAGGTTCGTTATGCCGGTATTTGTTGGGCCATGTAAGTCTACAGTTTTTATTGTTCATACCGGATGACATGTTGACGCTGGCCCGATTCTTGAGTGCTGATGGTTTCGGTGAGCCCGGCGTCACAATCAACATGATTCACAAGACTAATTCCAAGCACCCATCATGTTCGCAGTTGGTTCTTCCTTTGTACCTGGTCCTGTCAAAGTTCGTCTGTCTCCTTTACATACGTTCGCTGGTATAACTAAGGAGCATGCTCCAACAGACGTACGCATCTACATTCCTCGATTGCATGAATGGTAATGTTGACAGTTGGGTAGGTGTACGTATGGCGCTTCAATGCTGGAGCGACAGAGCATGATGCTGTGCAGGTACTATACTCTATCTATTCACGGCATGGATGTTTCAAGTGTTTCTCGCCGCCGCCGATCGTGAGTCGCCATACCCGATGATGAGTTCCTTGATGAATTTCGATCTCAGTGTTGATGGTTTTGCGCGTCTACGCAATGTGGAATCGGTCCAAAACGATTCTTGGCTTCCTTCTTTCTCTTCTCGTAGTACAAACCGTCATTTCGATTACCATGGCAGCGATATACATCAATCCTGATACCCACTTCATAGGTGCGTCTCAGCATAGATTGATGGTGACGAAGTCTCAACCCGGGTATCCTACCTCTCTTAATGTTGTTTGTCTCGTCGTCCAGTTACATTGGTCCAGATCGACGATGTCGCTTATTGCAACGCGACATTAAACGTGTCATGGACCCTGCACTCCTATATTCTAATAATTCCCCGGCTGGTACTTGGCGTTTTGCTTTTCTCTCTTGCTTCTGTTCAGGCCTTGAGGGAGTCGGTCAGCATGTATCAGGCGACGAAGCGATGGGAACCTAATCGGTATATTAAACTGTTGACCCAACATGGCATACTTTATTTCCTAGTGTATGTTCTTTTCCGAGTCGCGCCACTCTTCCAGTGCTAACCTCTAGACGACTTCTAGTAACCTGGCCTACAACGTTGCCTCCATCCTCCAAAACGGGCCGATGATTAACAGCAACCCCGTTCTCATCTTTGACGCGATCTGTGCTACGGCCATATGTCTCACAATGCCACGATTCTTTATCAGCGTGCGCGAGCTGTACCACCGTGCCTCCCGTGGGGGGCTGTCTGCGGGGATGGACACTGGGTTCGGAATGACCTCGTACCACTTTGGCGCTCAGACGTGGACAGTGTCGGCGATCGCGTTCGCGGGCATGGAACCAGGGAAAGAACAGGTCCGGATCGTGGGAAGAGACTCGGCGGACTCGGAGGGGGCTCAGTTGGACATTTCCCAGCATGGCGCACGGCAGGTTTGAGGGGAAGGAGCGCGGTTGGGAGAGCGTTCCACTGTGGAAGAGAGACGGGCGCCTGGGGGATATCCGTTCCAAGACTACGATAGCCTGAACCATGTTTTCTGTGCTGAACAGTGCTTTGCTTGACAGACAGCGTTCGCGCGTCGCCTCGCTGCGACTGTCGTGGTCGTGGACGGCGGCTGCGCTGGATTGACTCTTTCAGTAGATCATTAGGATATCTGTGACCGGATGCCTTTGGTGATATCCTAATCTATTCAACAAACGGGAAAGGGAGGTTGCCGAAGTGCCGAGGCCCAGAATGAAAAGTACGAAGTGGATAACACCTTTTTTGGACAAATTTAAGCCCCGGTTTATTAGACCTTATGGAAAGGCATCCACTACAGTCAACTCTGTCATAACCCATACCCCTTCGGAGCTTGCTAGTGGTCGAACCACCAAGTAAACAAAGTGTGATACATAGAAAACATAGATAGAAGAGACTTAGTACTACAATTCTTCCCACTACGCTGAAGTGAAATTTTCAGTGGCTGAGGCGTCCGAAGCCTCCGAAGGGGTATGGGTTATGACAGAGTCGACTGTAGTCCTGTTTGCACACCCGCCGCCCATCACTGAATCTGTCTCGGGCGCACCCTGCATTTATGATCGCCGTGCTCGAGTTACGTCCTGCGATGTGCGCATACTCTCTGGTCGTTGCAGCGTAGCCATACTCGGATCGACTCGCGCCAGGTTCGACCGTCGGCTCGAGGTGATGCGTTTCTATTGATTTGTTGTTGCGCGCGCTCGGGGACGGACTCGAACAGTTTCGATTAGACAACACGGCGAGGTTTTTCTGTGGGGGGCCAGGCGTTTAGGTTCCTCGATTTGGGATTCGCTAATTTGCCCATCCGCGGCACCGACCACGGCGCCAAGATAACGATGCCTTCCATGTCCACCTAATCCCACCAGCGCTCGCATCCGTTCGCACTCGCCAAATTGGCCCTAATCGAGTTTTCAAGGTCGCCTGTGCGGGGATGTTTTATCCGGTGGGGGAGGCAAAATGGATCTGGAGGAAAGGTCTCGTGCCTTTTTCCCCCTCTTTTATGCTGTTCCTATGTTATTTTAATTTCACAGCCTTACCTATACCACGCACGTTGGTGACAGCTTGGAAGTTTCCAGTAGAGGATGGCGCGAAGAATGGGCTGCATATCTACAGCTTGGCAAGGCTAAAGTTTCTGGAGATACAGCGCATTGACAATTGGCGGCCATCAGAGTACGTGGCTGCAGCCCCTGGGAGCACTTCCCAGGCGGCGTGCTGAAACGTAGATTTCAGTTCTATGTGGGGGTCGCCACTCAATACCTCAGACAACTGACGCGCCCGATCGCAGGGTGTCTATGAGCGCGCTGTCCCGCTGACGATGTGGTATGGAGGTGGAAACTTTCGCTGGTTCATCTTGTCATGTTATCTCCTTGGTTCCTGATACAAGGTATATCGTGATCTCGACATTTGATGTTGCTAAGCGCTCTCCCAAACTAGTTTGGGAGCTGGTGGCGTGCTTCAGGTCATTCCGACGAGTCCCTGCAGCACTTTACGGCCTTTGCACTCACGCACAGACCATGCTCTCGAATCGCCCCCTGCTTTGGCTAGCATGAGGCTTTCCTGTGCACATTACGCGCGTCGCTGGGGGAACAAACAAACACAGATCCACTCGGGCTGGGCGCTCTGCCCCACTCAAGACTATCAGAATTCTCATCTGGCCACTTTTTGAACTGCGTGTGCGCTTACCGTAGATCACCGAAAACTCTGGGAAACGACCTTATTCCCCCCTGTGCCTCTTCTGGGTTACTCTTGCTCACGCGTCGTTCATCGGTTGTTGACCGCCTCACTTGCTACTACGCCTACTAGATTCTTGTCGCCTTACCTGCGGTAGGTGGGCTGTGACTTTCACTCTCACTAGCGAGACAAGCGCAGGGGTGGCGCGGGCCCACGGAAATAGGCATATTTGTGTGGGAAGAACGAAACCGGTACAAGAACGCCCAGCCTCGTAGCTGGCCACTTTCGTAAGACGAGTCTGTTTTGTGCACCCGACCAGGCTCCCTGTATCCGGTCGATGCCCTTATCTTCCGACCAGGGACCACTTTGATAATCCATCAGACCAAACCACTCCGCTCGGTGGGCTATGCTTTGGCTGGCTTGCTGCATCATCGCAGCCATCCTTCCACAGGCTTGATCAACTTTAATTTTCTACCCCACAGATAGTATTAGCAGATGGCGAACGGTATAAGTTTCGTCTCAGTGCTCCGTGTGTTCCTTTCTTCCGGTGATTCTACGCCACCCATCCTCCTCACACACCTCTTACGACTGGTTCACTAAACGTGTCTCGTATGCATCATGTCCTCCGATGTACAGCCCGCTCTGAAGTTGCTCCTGTTAAGTAACGAAGTGTCTCGTATGGCCATTCATTACTGCATTCGATCGCCTATCTGAGTGACTGGTACAGTCATGCTGGCCAGTGCATTAGTATATGACTATGGTGTGTCGCATATTTCTTCCTGTCCGTCTTTCACTTGGAGTCAACAATGACTCAACATTATCCTGCAGTCCTCAACTTTTCGAGAGAGGTAATTGCCCCTTGTACCCCATCTTTGCCTTTTAACGGTCTGCAAAGGTAGACCATGTTTGGGTACGGAAGTGATGGTTGTTGAACAAGTGCCCCGTCGTTGACATTTTGCAGCTTTGCGACTGGACCTGGGGTTCTACCATATTCTTTCTTGTGCGTACGAGACCCCGTGAAACACTCTCGGTCGCCTATCGTCCTCCAACTAACGCGTTCGATAGGTCCGTTATGCTAGCCTTTGTTGGGGAATGTGGGTCCACTGTTATCATCGTTTGCGCTGTATGGCATGTGTTGACATTGATCCCATTCTCAAGTGCTTATGCACTCGGTAAGCTCAGCACAATGGTTATATGGTCGATTAGACTGATCCTGTGTACTCACTAGTCGGTACTTCATTCGTACCTGGTCCTCTCGAAGTGAGTATCTCTATACCAGACTTGCGAGCAGGGCTTAAGATTTGTTACGATAGATGTATGGATCTGAATCTGGTATTCGAATGAATGGTAGCACTGACAGCTGAACAGGTGTAAGCATAGTGCATCCCTGTTTGCAATTTCAGTAGGATGGAAGATGGTCTCTCGAAGGCACTACTCTCTATCTGATCACCGCATGGTCGTTTCAAGTGTTCCTTGCTGCGGCCGATTGTGAGTCACCTTGTTTGATGTCAGAGTCTCTCAACCGATTTCGACTTCAGTGTTGATGGTCCTGCGCGTGTATGCAATGTGGAGTCGATCCAAAGTGATCCTTTGCGTCCTCTTCTTCATTCTCATTGCACAGACAATTATTTCGGTCACCTTGGTGGCGATATTCATCAATCCCGATACCCACTTCTTAGGTGTGTCTACGTACATTAGTGGTGTCAGCCTCGGGATCGTAATTTTCACTCATCTCATTTTTCCAGTTTCAGTGGACCAGGTTGAAGACCTCGTTTATTGCAACGCAGTATTAAACGTCCCGTGGGCCCAAAATACCTACATTCTGATCATTCCACGATTAATACTCGGGGTTTCACTATTCACTCTTGCTCTCATTCCTGCGGTGAAGGACATGGTCCGGATGTACAAGGCAGCGAAGCAATGGGAGCCTAATCTGTATATCAAACTGTTTGTCCAGCATGGAATCCTTTACTTCTTTGTGTACGTCTTCCCCTCCTCCCCTCTTCTCCTCTTTCCCGTCTTTACTATTCTTGAGCGACCCCGAAAACGCTAACTACAACACGATCCTAGCTACGTGGCTCTTAACATCATATCGATCCTCCAGAATGGGGTCATGGTCGACAGCACGCCCATCCTCCTCGTCGGCTCAGTCGGTACCACGGTCGTAGGCCTCATAATGCCTCGGTTCTTCCTCAGTGTACGCGAGCTGTACAACCGTGCCGCCCGTGGCGGACCGTCTGGCGGGCTCGATACGGGGTTCGGAATGACGTCGCACCACTCGGGCGGTCAGACGTGGACGGTGTCGGCAATGGCGTTCACGGGCACGGAATCGGGGGAGGATCCGGTTCGGATGGTGGAGAGAGACTCGAAGGACTCGCAAGGGAGTCAGTTCGACATTTTCTAACATGGCGCACGGCAAGCTTGCGGTGAGGGTGCTCGGTCGGGGGAGCGGCGGAATGTAAAACGGGGCGAACGCTCCACGATGAAAAAAAAGAGACGAGGTTATGTCATGGTACGCGTGCTGGGGGTATCTATTTCACGACTAAACCTATCCCGTACTTTCTGTGCTGGATGATGATGCTTGGGTTGTATTTATACATGTATGTGAGTTGTCCATGTCAGCGTTGGGGCCCTTTATAAAGGGGTTTGCGGTCGCGCCCGGATCACTTTTCCCGGCGCCTGCACCGACTCCTGTATGCAATGTGGACAGGCTGGCAACGCTTGTACATCATACGGGAATCGGTGGGATCCAGTGGGATCGAGATGTCATTGAAGTCACGCGCCATCTCACCGAGGTTTAAATCACGAACGATCTCCATGCCTTTCGCACAAATTGTTGTACTTGACTTGAAGAAAGGTCGTGCCAAGCAGAAACACAGAGATACAGTCCGACTCGGTCAGGGGTGTGGTGCACGCACCACAGGCCTGAACGATAAAGGGGATGGATCGCACACGGGCGGGACCCCGTCCTCCTTCATTTTTCTGTAGGCAGACAGACACTCGCTTTTTCCAACTTGTTCGTACAATTTTGTCTGTGAAAGCGAGTGAAAAACGTTGGATCGACTCTAGCAGATCATGATTGCGGCGATGTGATGATGATGGATGGCGGTGGCAGTGCGAAAAATCGCGCGGCTCGCCGTCGGAGCTCGGAAGCTGCCACGACACCTGCGCATCATCTCACGGTCACGAATCTGACTTGAGCTCACCCTGCATCGCCGTGCTGGAGTTACTTAGCGACATGCTGGCTTGCAGCCCAGCCATAGTACGTGTCCTTTTCCCGACTGACTTGCACCAGGTTCGACCGTCCGCCCGAGGCGACGCGTTCCTACTGACCCGGCCGTTGCGCGCGCCCGACGACGAGGTCGCATAACTGCGAATTGGATGGCACGAAGCAGATTTCCTAGGCAAGGCCGGGCGTTGATGCCCCTTGATTCGAAATTAGAAATTTCCGTCCACAGCATCGACCGCGCCTAGACAACCCCCGTTTATACCCACCTGATCCCATCACTCACATTCCTTCGCACTCGCCGAATCGACCCAAATCGAGGTGTTTGCGAGTCTACTGGTAAGAGGATCTTTCATTGGGCGAGGATAGCCAGGTGGTTCTAGAAGGAAAGGTCTTGTGGCTTTTTTCCCTCTCGCACATTTTCTTTTTACCGTTTTATTAATTAGACAGTAATTGAACGTTTTACTCATGCCACGCACGTCGGTGGCGGCAGCTCGGAAGTTTTCAGCAGAGGGTGACCCGAAGAATAAGCTAAAGTTTCCGAAAACACAGCGCATTGACGTTGGGTGACATCAGAGTGCGGCTGCAGCCCTTGGGAGCACTGCCAAAGGGGCGTGGTTGAAGTGTAGATCTGGGCTTCCTCTATTTATGTGGGGGCCGCCGCTCGTCGCCTGAGACGATTAACGCCCCCAGTTTCAGGACCTCTATGAACATGCTGTCTCGCCGACGACGGGGCATGGAGATAGAGAGATCGCTGGCCCACCTTGCTGGCCGAGTTATTTCCCTTGACTGGGAACCGGTGGTGTGCTTCACATCATTCCGACAGAGTTCCTGCATGGACTTTACGGCTTGTGTTCTCACGCACGGACTGTGTCCTCGATCGCCCAGTGCCTTGGCTCACATGAGGCTCCCTTACCCGCATGTTATGCGCATCGCTCGGAAGGTAAACAGACACTAACCCATCGAACTGGTTGCTATCCTTCGCTCGAGGTTATCAGAATTCTCATCCGGCCATTTTCTGAACAGCGTGTGCGCTTATCGCAGATCACCGACAACCCAGGGTAATATCCTCATTCCTCCTATGCTTCCTTGGGTCCAGTCGGGTCGTTCTTGCTCAGGCGCCGTTCATTGATTGTTGGCTGCCTTACTTGCCGCTAGATTCTCGTCACCTCGCCTGCGATAGGTGGGCTGTGATTTCTACTCTGACTGGTGAGGCAGGCGCGGGGTTAGCGCGGGTCCACGGAAATAGGCATATTTGGGTGGGAAGAACGACGCTGAGATGAGAACGTCCAGCCTCGTGGCCAGCCACTTTCGTAAGCACTCAGAGGACCATCTGATGGCCCCTTTGACGAGTCTGGTTTGTGCGCCCCACCAGGTTCCCTATACCCGACTGGACGAAGCACTCTGGAAACCAGGTTTAAGACTACATTTTTAATCACGAAGTGGAGAAACGATACTCTCATTTCGTGTGTAGGGTCCACTTTAGTAATCTGTCTGACTGAAGTGATCTCATATCGCTTAGCAGGTCCTGCTCTGGCGTGCTGTATCACCGCAGTCGTCCCAAGTCGTAAGCACATTGGGCAAGCACTGAAGGTTATACCCATTTGGCACAGGCTTGCCCAACTCTAATTCCTGTCCTGCAGATAATGGCGGACGATATAAGTGTCGTCACGGTGTGTTCCTTTCTTCCGGTGATTCCACGCCACCCATCCGCACCGCACACCTCTTACGAGTAGTTCACTGAACGTGTCTCATATGCACCATGTCCTCCGATGTGCAGTCCACTCTCAAGCTGGTCCGACTAAATAACGACGTGTCCCGTATGGCCATTCATCATTGTCTTCAATCACTTATCTGATGGGCTGGTGTAGTTATGATGATCAGTGCGTTAGTATATGACTACGGTGCGTCGTGCTTTCCGTTTTTCTCGCACTTCACTCAGGCTAGTCATTAACCCACAGTCCTCAATCTTTCGAGAGAGGTATCTGTCTTTCCTGTACCCCACATTTACCGTCTAACGATCTCCAAAGGTAGACCATGTTTGGGTATGGAAGTGACGGTTATCGAGCGAGCAACCTATCGCTGACGCTCTGCAGTGTTGTGGCTGGACTTGGGGATCCACGATGTTCGTTCTTGTGCGTACGAAGCACTCAACAACCTGCCGTTTCCCAACTAACGTGTTCAATAGGTTCGTTATGCTGGTCTTTGTTGGGGATTGTGGGTCCATTGTTATTATCGTTTGTACTGGATGACGTGTATTGACTTCGATCCGATCCTCAAGCGCTGACGCGCTCGGTAAGCTCAGCGCTATGGTTATATTGTCGACTAGACTGATCCTATGTGTTCGTTAGTTGGTACTTCGTTCATACCTGGTCCTCTCAACGTGAGTCTCTCCTTTGTACCAGACTCGCGAGCAGAACTGAGATGTGTTATGATAGTCGTATGGATCTGAATTTGATGATTGAGAATAGTATATTGACAGTTAAACAGGTGTAAGCATAGCATCTCCTTGTCTGCAATTTCAATGGGATGGAAGACGGTCTCTCAAAGGCACTACCCTTTATTTGGTCACCGCATGGTCGTTTCAAGTGTTCCTCGCTGCTGCCGATTGTGAGTCGCCTTACCTGACGTTGGAGTTTCTCAGCCGATTTCGATTTCAGTGTTGATGGTCTTGCGTGTGTATGCAATGTGGAATCGATCTAGAGTGATCCTTTACGTCCTCTTCTTCCTTCTCGTTGTGCAAACCATCATTTCGATCACCTTGGCGGCGATATTTATCAACCCCAATACCCACTTCTTAGGTGTGTCTGCGCGCATTAGTGGTGTCAGCCTTGGGTCGCAATTTTCATTCATCCAATTTTTCCAGTTTCAGTGGATCAGGTGGAGGATCTCGTCTATTGCAACGCGGTATTCAACGTCTCATGGACCCGAAATGCCTCTACTCTGGT
>JBBPTT010000609.1:0-20113 GCA_038094175.1 Boletellus aff. lepidospora
ATCTCTCTAAAGTCCTTGCCCTACTTTTGAGTGGGCACTCCCTTGTTTCTTCCTTGTCTACAGCCGGTCATTGTTACCGGTCGCGTCCTCAGGGTTCCAGTCCCTGCCCCCTTGCGGCTATCTATGCCGAACCTTTGCACCTATAGGGTGTAACCTTGTCCTTGTCCTTGACCTTTATCCAAGTCCTTACGCTTACCACCCAGTGAGCGTAACACGTTCCCCCCAGAGCCCAGCTTCTCCTCCCCTCCCAGTTCCTGCTCGCATCACTACCCCACCTCCTGCCTCCCCATTTATTTCGACTACTGAGTCCACTCTCGTCGATTCTCAGCCGGTCGACTCCCAGTCCTCCTCTTCTGGGGAAATCAACGAACATATCCACATCCCTGAGCAACCTTACGTGATTGTCCTCCCTAAT
The DNA here is from genome assembly GCA_038094175.1 of Boletellus aff. lepidospora. NCBI lineage: Eukaryota > Fungi > Basidiomycota > Agaricomycetes > Boletales > Boletaceae > Boletellus > Boletellus aff. lepidospora. The sequence goes on from JBBPTT010000609.1 coordinate 416, forward strand.
GGGACCTTGGTTCTTTCCTCTCCTACTCGTGTCCTCCCTCACTCCTTTCAGCTCCCATCTGCTCCAGCATACTCTCGAAGCCATAACTGTCGTCAGTTGGGACATTACCTGCAGGATTGCCCCACACACTCGTGCCCCCACTGTCACCAGCTTGCTCTGGGCCATCATGTGCGAGAATGCCTCATCACTCAATGTGGGATTTGTTTATACTGGGGACATGGAGACCAAGCTTGCCCCACTCTCATTTGCTCAGGCTGTGGTCGATCTGGTCACACCATTAGCGACTGTCCGTTCGAGCATTTTACTCCTGAACAGGCTACCTCCATCTACGGAGGAGGGGGAGTTTCTTCGGGTTGAACCTGGGGTTCGACTGTACGAGAGGGGTAATGTTACGATTTTCTCTCTTTCTTCATGCTTGTTCCTCATTTGTATCAAGTCCCTTCGCTATGCTGGCCCCTATGGCCTCTTCCCTGCCTCTTACATATTTGTCCTCTTTGTTTTCAGCCCCCGATCCTCTGCCATTCTGATCCTCTAGTTCTTCGGAACTATCCCCTTAGTTACCATCTCTGTGCCTTGATGGCCATCTTTCCTTTGTCATCTTTCCATCCGATTCCATAGGCTTCCTTACTTACATAAGTTAGCCTATATATACCTTTGCCTTCGCATGTATATTCTTTACTCTTGCTCTACGCAATATCAGCATACCTTTGTGTCCCTTGAGTCCTCAGCCTTTTGAGTCCTAGTCCCAGTCCTTTGCTTCGTCAGGAAGATCTCCTTGTTCTCCTAGGTGTTTGGGATGCTGTCGACCTCTTCGTGAGAGTCCACCCCATTCACAGGTTGCTCAAGCAACACAAGTGTCCGCTCAGCGTAACATCATCCACAAACAGATGGAGAAACAGAACGCATCAACCAGGAACTGGAAGCTTATCTAAGAATATTTTGCGATGGAAATCCTGCTAAGTGGCATGATCTTCTCCCTATGGCTGAGTTCACTCACAATTCTGCCACTCACTCGGTCACCAAACAAACCCCGTTCGTGCTCATGATGGGATATGAACCCTGAGCCTACCCTGCAATTGGAAAGACATTCCTCCCCACCCTCAAATTACACATGACTATTCTTGACAATGCCCAAAAAGAAGCAAAGGCCGCTTACATAACTGCTCAACTACAACAAAGAGAGAGAGCATGGTCTAAGTACAAACCCTTCAAAGTCGGAGATAAGGTTTGGTTAGAAGGAAAGAACCTTCACATCCCCTATCCATCTAGAAAGTTAGCCCTGAACTGAGAAGGCCCTTTTGAAATTGAAAAAGTCATATCCCCTGTCTCCTTCCAACTCTGACTCCCCTCCTCCTGGAAAATACACCCAGTCTTTCATGCCTCCCTCCTCACCCCATACATCGAAACCACAGAACATGGACCCAACTTCATTCAACCTCCACCTGATGAAATTGAAGGAGAAGAAGAATATGAAGTGGAAGCAATCCTTGCTCATAGAGGACACACTGGACGAAGAAAATACCTGGTTAAATGGAAAGGATATTCTGCCACAGAAAACACTTGGGAACCAATAGCTAACCTCTCTAATGCTCGAGACATCCTATCCGCATACAGAAAAATGCATCCATTGGCATTCCTTGACAAAGTCTCCCTATTGAAATCCCCATTTCACCGACGATGAAGAAACTATTAAGACAAAAGTCTTGGAGCTGGAATCTCCAATGTACAAAGGGGGTATTGTTACAGTTTTTCCTTTCTTTCTCCTTGATAAGTCCCCTCTACTCTATATCCAACCGTGACGCCTACCAATGAACCCTTAGGATCTTACCACTGTCGACCAATCCACAAGATATCGGATATCTGATCCATTGATACTCATCTTACTCCAGAACATCATCACCTCTTCACTTTGTCACACCTTCACTATCTCACTATGATGGTAACCATGCATAGCCTTGCAGCCACCATCTTTTGATCCCTTGATTCTATCATTGATGCTGCGCACCGATACATCAATCACCTTAGTTACCTATGACTCATTCTGACTCATCACGGCTATGCGTACAGCCTACCCCTGTACTATATAGTTCGACCCATCTTGTACCTTAGCTCCCCAGCTAGTTCTATGCAATCTACATGTAGTTTTCTAGCCTCCACAAGACTGCTTATTGTGGTTAGTGAGATCCTCTCATGTCTTCGCACTACACCTCAGAGTGTGCGCTCAACTAGTTGCTTCATTGGTTCTGGACTTGCTGTCGAACCTTCAACCTTGCTGGATAACTCCATGCAAGCGTAACACAGCAGTGCCCACAGCATCTCTTGTAGTATATAATTCCTTGTTCTTTGTACTGGAATTCCCCAGCTAGTTCTACATAATCTACATGTAGTTTTCTGGCCTCCTTGAGACTGCTCATCACAGTTAGAGAGATCCTCTTGTGTCTTCACACTACACCTCAGAGTGTGCACTCGACTAGTTGCTTTATTGGTTCTGGACTTGTTGTTGAACCTTTGACCTTGCTGGATAACTCCATGCAAGTGTAACAAAAGAACTAGCTATCTTCTTGCCCCTGCTTCTTAGCAGTAGGGCCCTAGCCAACACAATGCTGTCTGCCAATGTCTTCCAGGGAAGACTGGACCTATCCATCACTGCCAACCTAGTAGCCATGGTCATCCTCATTGCCAACCTCATTGCTGCCATCATCAGAACAGCCACAATCAAAGCTATCTTTAGTTGTTGGACTTGAAAGATATTAAGTAAGCATGTCTAGCTTTTGGGATTGAGAATCTTCCTCCAGGGACAAAGAACTACCCCCACAACAACCCACCCCTCCACCTGTTGAAGAAGAAAACCATGGACAACCCAGAACTTCACCAAGGAACAGTGGAAGTTATTGAGCACCTGAAACCTCTTCAGAACAAGAGAGTCAACAGGAAGAAACAGACACTCCCCCATCTTCACCAGAAAAGTGGGAGGCCCAGGAGTTTTGGCAAGTGCCTCTACCTCCCATGATGTTAGGAATGCCTACCAGACCACCTTGAGTACCAGGGACCAATTCCCCTCGACCCAGTAGTATTAGAACCATAACAGGACATGGTTCCCCATGAATCAGCATACCAGGAATTGGAGGATCTCCAATAGTCTCTACCATGCCAACCCAAGGATCACCCAGGTCATCGTCAACACAATTGGCCATCAGAGAAATGCCTAGCCTTCCACTGCATTCTGGAAGGATTGCTGGAGCAATGAATGCCCCATCAACCATCTTTGGAATGACTCCATACCCACCACCCAGACAACCATTGGCATTACCTTCTGCTCCACCACCCACACCCATAACCTATCCTGAGATAACGGTCCAGATTGCCTCCCCCAAAACAACTCAGCCAGTAGAACCAATACCAGCTGTAATCTTTCCCATGCAAGCTCTAATCTTGCCCCCAATTGAAACCCTCTCAATCAGACCACCATCAATCCCTGGCTTTTCAACCACCCTGTCACAACCAGTGGTACCACCACCACCAATTCCACCCCCCATGCCTACTCCTACCCTCACCCTACCAGCCCCAGTAGCATCGACAATATCTAACCCAAAGGAACCCCAGGAAATCCACACTGGAAATCCTGGCCCCTTTAATGGAATTGTTACAGATGCTAAATGATGGTTTGGTGCCATGAAAGCTTACCTCCTGATTAACTGGGAAGTCTATAACGAGTTAGCACAGGCAGTTATCATTCTCAACAATATGACAAGTGGAATGGCCACAATCTTTGCTGAAGGATGGTACCAGAACCTACAAGATGTGGTAACCAGCAGAAAACAGATGAGCCAATGTCTGAAGGAACTTGAAGAAGGATTCTTTAATGTATTCACCCCAGGTGATTTCCAGGCAGATGTGAGATCTCAACTTTATGCTTTGAGACAGGGAAGGAAATTGTTCTCCACCTTCCGAATTCAATTTGAACTTCTTGCTTCAGCTGCAAGTATGGGACAGCAATACAAAATCTTGATCAACCTACTCAGAATAGCTGTCAACACCAACCTAGTCAATCTCATGACTGCAGTAGATCCACCACCAGACATGTGGAACAAATGGATAGAGAAAGCCACTCAGTTCGACCAAATCCAAACTAGGACCCAACAACTCCAAGTAAAATCTTTTGACCCAGAGATAGAGGAATGGCTACAGGAAGTATCAGAAGAAGTAGAAGAACTGGACCCTGACACCATGGATGTAGACATCAACATCATCCAATTGTCCTCTCAGCAATGGACAGAATACTGGCAAAATAACCGATGCTTCATTTGCCATCAAAAATGATGTCACACATGAAACCACCCCTGGAAAAGACAATTTACCCCCAGGCAAGTCCTCAATCATGATTCCACTAAATCGGACAAAGAAGCACTCCTAGAAGAACAGATAAGGGAGCTCCTGCAGAAGAAAGGAGTAATGACCAAAGACGTGGTAAAAATGCTGGAAGGTTACTATAAAACTAACCCCATCAACAAGGAAACAACCATCATTCCTGTAATGAATGCACCAATTGCAGATCAAGCAATTCAACTCCCCATCTCCTTAACAGAAGAAGAAACTGGAATAACCACTAAAGCGAAATCATTAGTGGATAGCAGAGCTAGCAGCTGTTTCATTAACAAGAAATTCATGGAACAACTAGAATGGACCACCAAGAAATTGAAAATACCTATCAAAGCTACAAACACACATGGAACAGAAAACAAGAATGGATTAATATGAAGGAGAGTCATGCTTACCATGACCATGGATAACTTACTCCAGAAAGAATTGGACTTCCTCATTATAGAATGTGGAAAAGAAGACATAATCCTTGGAATGTCTTGATTACAACTAGCCAACCCGGAGATAAATTGGGCAACTGGAGAGATCCACTTACCAGAAGAAATCCACCCCACCTCTTTACTGGAACACCTTGAAGAACAAGAAGACTTATTTCAATATCTGCAAATCAACTCAGACAAGCATGACAAGACAGAATGGATCTGAAAGATTACTAGATCCATGGAGATTGCTCAGGAACAACAGAAGACCAAACAAGAAATGGTCCTACCTCCTGAATCTGAAGAATTCAGGAAAGTCTTCGAAGAACCTCCACTCAGGAAGCTTCCTCCATCCTGAAATTATGATCATCATATTGACCTCACCAATACTTTTATCCCCAGGGTAGTGAAAGTTAATCCCCTCAATCCGAAAGAACTGGAAGCATGCAAAATATTTTTGGATTAGTCCTCATGCAAACCAATAGAAATGGAGATCTCCATCCATGTGCCTACTTCTCCTGAACTTTCTCCCCTGAGGAATGAAACTACAACATCTATGATTGGGAGTTATTAGCCATTATCTGTGCATTGGAAGAATGGAGACACTATTTGTCAGGAACAGAACACCAGGTGATGGTTCAAACTGATCATAAGAACTTGGCATATTTCAAACAACCCCATAAATTGTCTAGACAACAAGTGTGATGGATGTTGTTCCTTCAAGATTTTGACATCTGATATCATAACCTCCCCAGATCTCAGATGGGGCCTGCTGATGCCCTCTCCCAAAAAGACAAAATGGATACCACCACCGACAACCAAGATGTGGTATTACTACCAGAAGATCTCTTCATCAACCTCATAGATCTTGATCTTCACAAAAAGATCGTTCATTCCACCAAAAAAGATCCAGTAGTGCTCAAAGCAATCTCTGCCCTGCAGAAAGGATCTTCTCTATTCCCTCAAGCCTCCCCAGAAGACTGGAGATGGCTGGATGAGATGCTATACTATAAGGGATGTCTCTTCATCCCTGAACCTCAATGACAGAAATTAGTCACTGAGATCCACGAATCTGATGCAGGTGGACATGGCAGATATTTTAGAACTCTCTCCCTTCTCCAATGGGATTATTGGTGGCCAGGTCTATCTACCTTCATCAGGAAGTTTATCAAAGGATGCACAGTTTGTCAGTCTCACAAGGTCAACACTCATCCTACAGTACCACCAGCAGTTCCAAATGCAGTGGAATCAACTCACCCTTTCCAGAATATTTCTATGGATTTAATCACTGGCCTTCCAATATCAGCCAGGTTTGACTCTGTCTTGGTCATGGTCAACCATGGGCTTACAAAGGGGGTAATTTTCCTCCCTTGTCACAAAATGATCAACACCGCAGGAGTAGCAACTCTCTTTTTCAAGCATATTTTCCCCAGATTTGGTCTATACAATCGATGCATCTCAGATAGAGGCCTTCAATTTGCCTCTGCCTTCATACAAGAACTGGCCCACTTACTGAAATACGACCTTGCCCTGTCCACAGCCTATCACCCTCAAACAGATGGAGAAACCAAACATGTCAATCAAGAACTGGAAACTTACCTTCAGATATTTTGTGACAGAAATCCTGCTAAGTGGCATGATTTACTCCCCATGGCAGAATTTGTTCATAATTCCGCCATGTACTCAGTCACCAAACAAACCCCATTCTTGCTCATGATGGGTTGTGAACTCTGAGCTTACCCTGCAATTGGCAAAACTTTCCTTCCCACATTAGAATCCCGACTTTCCATCCTGGACAGAACAAGGGAAGAAGCCAAGGCCACCCAGGTCAACGCTTAACAAAGATTTAAAGAACGAGGATGGAGAATGTTCGCTCCATTCAAAGTCAGAGACAAGGTTTGGTTAGAAGGCAAGAATCTTCACATCCCTTATCCATCTCGCAAACTCGCTCCAAAACGAAAAGGTCCCTTCGAAATTGAGAAAGTTGTCTCTTTGGTTGCCTACCAGTTATGTCTCCCTTCTTCCCAGAAGATACACCCCATTTTTCATGCCTCCCTTCTCACCCGATTTGTTGAAACACTGGAACATGGACCTAATTTCCTCCAACCTCCACTTGATTCTATTGAAGAAGAAGAAGAATATGAGGTAGAAGCAATCCTTGCCCATAGAGGACACACTGGCTGAAGAAAATATTTGGTGAAATGGAAAGGATATTCCTCTACAGAAAATACTTGGGAACCAGCAAGTAATCTCTCACATGCCAAAGACATACTCTGATCCTACCAGAAATGACACCTTTCTGCTTTTATCAGCCAGGTCTCTCTACTCTATGACCCATACTCCAGTGTCCAATGGGGATATTTATCTGAGTAGGAACTTCAGATTTACAAAGGGGGTATTATTACAGTTTTTCCTTAATCCCAACCACCACCCTTCACCCTAATGCTAAGTCTCCTTCCTTTCGGCTGACAAACTAGATGCTCAACCTCGATTAGTAACACTCTCCTTGAAGGAACCCACAGTCTCTTCCTTCACACCTTCACACCTTCACCATCTCACTATGATGGTAGTCACACATAGCCTTGCAGCCACCATCTTTTGATCCCTTGATCCCATCTTTGATGCTGCACATTAATACATCAGTCTCCTTAGAAACCTCTGACTCATTCTAACTCAGAAGCAGCAGTGCCCACAGCATCTCTTGTAGTATATAATTCCTTGTTCTTTATACTAGAATTCCCCAACTAGTTCTACACAATCTACATGTAGTTTTCTGGCCTCCTTGAGACTGCTCATCACAGTTAGAGAGATCCTCTCATGTCTTCACACTACACCTCAGAGTGTGTGCTTCACTAGTTGCTTTCATTGGTTCTGGACTTGTTGTCGAACCTTTGACCTTGCTGGATAACTCCACACAAGCATAACAGTATCAGGTTTACCTACCTGCTCTTGAGGGGCATGTGCCTGAAGACATGATTTGTACATTTCATGCATATCTAGATATTTGCTACATTGTTCATAGCAATGTTTTCACAGACCAGAGCTTCATTGAGCTTGAGAGTGCATTGGGCCGCTTTCACTGCTACCAAGAAATATTCAGAGAAACCAGTGTTTGAGCCAGTGGATTCTCCCTCCCATGTCAACATGCCCTCATTCATTATGTGTCATTAATCCATCTATTTGGCACCCCAAATGGGCTATGTATGTCAATAACTGAATCCAAACACATCACAGTAGTGAAGAAACCCTGGTAATGATCCAACAAACACAATGCTATTGGGCAGATGCTTTGGACCAACCAGAGAATTTCATTCCTCACCGTTTCTCATGCAGATTTTGAAGCCCATGGTATGCTTCCTCATTCCCATGGACAAGCAACATCAACAAGTGAATATATTCCTTGAGCGGTCAGCATGCTTATTTGACATCTCATGTGGCCACAATCAATCTTGCAGATGAGAGGGATGATGACCTGGAACCCTTAGATGGCATTGTAGACGATCATCCTGGGCTTACATATTCGGATGTGAAGCTTGCCAGCAAGGCTGGTGAGTTCATACACTTTTCTTACTTGGATTTCACTGATGTTATGCTGAACACACACTTGTGTCGTTACAGCAACCTGTGGATGAGGCGGACGCTCACTAAGAGGTCTACAGCATCTCAATCCACCTAGGAGAGCGAAGGGAATCCTGGACAAGGTGAAGTACTGGGACTAGGACTCAGAGGAGGTCTGAGGACTCAAGAGACATGAAGTACGCATTGTATTGCGTAGAGCAAGAGTGGAGACTGAGATACAAATGGCTGAGGTATATATAGAGCTATGGAACTCTATAGAAGGTGATGGAATGGGGGCACGAGCCATTGTGGGAGAAATGGCTAAGGAGGGCGCAGTCCATAGGGAGATCAGGTAAGGAAGGAGGTATCCCCTCAGAGGGTGCGAAGAAGAGAGGACGAAGGGCCAAAGATGAAGAGGAAGTGAATGGGAATGTAAGAGTATGTGAAACGAGAAGTATACTGCCTGGTAGTACTCGAGAAAAGAAGGGTGCAGCGACCAAGGAGGAAAACTGTAACATTACCCCCTTCGCACACTTGAACTCCTGGTTCAAGACGTCTCAGATGGTCGTCCTCCAAACAGACTGGAAGCCTGTGCAAAAGTGAAATGTTCAAATGGACAGTCCTCTCTGACATGTCCAGATCTATCGCAAGTTGCGCATCGTCGCTCAGGGCAGAATCGAGGTCCATGTCCTCATCGATGACAGAAATCGCACTGGTTAGTGAGGCACTGTCGAGGAAGATGACCTGGGGCCCGCACATGACAGTGGGAGCAGGCATAGAGGGGGCAGTCTTCGAGGTAATGACCCAGTCGATGGCAATGAAAACAACTGGAAGTAGGGGAGGCTGGGTGACGGATGAGAGGGGACTTGATAACGCGAGTAGGGGCCGATAAGACCATCCTGCCATCGGGTAGATGGAAGACATGGGATCGATTTCGAGCTCGAATAGTCTCGTCTACCTCAGAGGGGGAGTCCGACAAAGAAGACATCAATTCATGAAGATCAATGAGAGTAGGGGAGGTGGAGCAAGCAGGCAAGGGAGGGGGAGAGGAGATGTGTTCGATAAGAGGTAGCCTGACTGGAATGGGAGCTTGGGAGACTGCAGAGGCTTCGGAGGATGAGGTGCGAGGGGGACGAGAGAGAGAGCAGACCTGTTCTACGTAAAGATCTTGTTCGGAAGTGGGAAGAGAACAAAAAATGCGATGGAAGGTAGGAAAGATAACTCGAGGAGGGATCTGGGAAACAAATACATGGAAACCATGGAGGTGAAGGATGGAGAGAACATGCTCAGAAAGACGATTAATATTAAGGCGAAGGGGAAGTCCAAATTCAGAGGGGAGATCCGAAGGTACAGCACAGAAGTGTAACAATTGAACTTGAGAGACGTTGAAAAATAAGCATACTAATTCCTGCGATATCTCATCCTCCTCATACAATGGAAGTCTCTCAATGACAGAGATGAGGGTAGGGTCAGCTAGGATAGCAGCATAGAGGGTATGGGCCGCATGCCTGGGTAGGTAGGTGGGTTGGACCACTACCGAGCATAGGGGAGAGTTTCTGTGTGAAGAGGAAGAGGATGAAGAGTGGGTGGACATATTGGAAGGGAAGACTGCACCGAGAGGGGTGTTTATTTGGGGACAAGGGTCCAGTAGAGTGTGAAGAAGGTAGCGGTTAGAAGGATGAAGGCAAGGGCAGATATGAGGGGGAAGAAGTGATGGGCGAGTTCTGGCATGCACAGAGGAGGGCGAAGATGTGAGTGGGATCACAGGTGATGGGCCTTCTTGTAATGAGTCAACAAATCCTGTGCATGGCAGAGATTACCCTCGGGTTCCCAAGTATTCTCAGAGGGGCTGTAGCCCTTCCATGCAGTCAGGTACCTGTGGTGGCCAGGGGGGCCCTTGTGTGCAAGAATTGCTTCGACTTCATATTCCTCTTTGTTGTCTATGATGTCTGGTGGAGGTCTGATGAAGGGGGGACCATAGGCTTTGGTTTGTTTGAAAGAAGAGAGGAGGGTAGCATGGAAGATGTCATGTATCTTCCAAGTGGAGGGCAAGCGAAGGCGGTAGGTGAGTGGAGATAGGACCTGAGAGATCTCAAAGGGACCGTGTCTCTTGGGAGCAAGTTTCCTGGAGGGGTATGGGATGCGGAGATTGGTGGCTTCCAGCCAAACCTTATCTCCTACTTTCCAGGGAGAGAATGAGCGGGTGGAATGGCAAGTCATTGCCAGTCTGGCAGACTCATGAGCAGCTAGAGCTTCCTCTCTGGCTTGGGAAAGAGATGAAAGGCAATCAGAGAGAGCTGGGAGGAAAGTCTTTCCAAGGGCAGGGTAGGAGCGGGGTTCATAGCCCAAAAGGAGAGAGAATGGCAATGTCTTGGTGGAGCTATGAGGGACTGAATTGTGCAGGAACTCCACAGTTGTCAGGAACTCAGACCAGGCACTCAGGTTGTTAGAGCAAAAGATGCGGAGGTAAGTCTCGAGTTCCTGGTTGGTTCGCTCGGTTTGGCCATCAGTTTGGGGGTGATAGGCAGTGGAGAGGTGAGTGTCATACTGGAGGAGTCTGGCTAGTTCATGAGTGAAGGCAGAGGCAAACTGGGGGCCCCTGTCGGAGATGATGGAGTCATGTAGACCAAATCGTTTGAACACATTATCAAAGAAGAGCTTAGCTACTCCAGCAGCATCAATGGTCTTGTTACAAGGGAGGAGAATTACCCCCTTTGTAAGTCCATGGTCGACCACAACCATGACAGAGTCAAAGCCCGAGGAGGGAGGAAGGTCGGTGATCAGGTCAACAGAGAGTTGTTTGAAGGGTAAAGGAGAGGAAGAGGGAATGGGGAGGATTGGGGGAACAGTGGGGTGTGTGTTAACCTTGGATTGTTGGCAGATCGCATAGCCAGCAACAAAGTTCCTGACAAAAGTGGCAAGGCCAGGCCACCAGAAGTCTCTCTTGACGAGGGCTTTGGTGCGAAACTGGCCAGTGTGGCCAGAGGTGGGTGAGGAGTGTAAGGAGTGTAACAGGGAGGAGCGAGCATCAGGAGGAACATATAGGCGATCTCAAAAGTAGAGCTTTCCCTTGTTTAGGGACCAGTCAGAGAGAGAGGAACAAGAGAATAGGGGAGACCCATCCTGAAGGGCATTTACTGCTCTCAAGACGAGGGGGTCCGAAGCAGAGGAGGTTTGGATGTGCTTGGCAAGGGAAAGGTCGAAAGCAGAGATGATGGCAGGTTCTGGGACAATGGGAGCTATGTTGTCAGAAGAGGTGTCGACTGAGTCCTTTCAAGAGAGGGTGTCTGCTGGTCCCATCTGAGTTCCTGGAGTGATCTTCCAGAGGATGTCAAAGTCCTGCAGGAAGAGAGACCAGCGTGCCTGTTGACGAGACAGTTTACGAAGATCCTTCAGGTAAGAGAGGTTCTGATGATCAGTGATGATGGAGACCGAGTGGGGTGTGCCAAGGAGGTAATGGCGCCATTCCTGTAATGCCAGAATGACTGCTAAAAGTTCCCGGTCATAGATGTCATAATTGCACTCAGCAGGGCTGAAGGTCTTTGAAAAATAAGCACAGGGATGAAGGTCCCCATTGACATCCTCCTGGAGAAGGATGGCTCCAGCAGCTAGAAGAGATGCATCGGTCATGAGGGTAAAAGGTTTGGAGGGATCTGTTACGCTTGCGTGGAGTTATCCAGTAAGGTCAAAGGTTTGACAACAAGTTCAAAACCAATAAAAGTAACTAGTCAAGTGCACACTCAAAGTGTAGTGCAAAGACACTAGGAGGATCTCACTAACTGCGAGGAGCAGTCTCGTGGAGGCCAGAAAACTACACGTAGATTGCATAGAACTAGCTGGGGAGCTATGGTACAAAGTGGGATCGACTATATAGTACTAACATGGCTGTGTGTACAGCCGACGATGAGTCAGGATGAGTCATGGGTAACTAGGGTGAATGATACATCAATGCGCAGCATCGGAGATGAGATCAAGGGATCAAAAGATGGTGGCTGCAAGGCTATGCATGGTTACCATCATAGTGAGATGGTGAAGGATGTGATGATGTGAAGAGGTGATGACGTGAAGGGAAGAGATGGTCGCTATCGGAGTAGACATCCAATGTCTAATGGTTTGACCTAATGAAAGGATCCTAATGGTTTGTTGGTAGATATCAGTGTTGAGATTGAGAGTAGGAGGACTTATCAAGCGAGGAAAAAGGAAAAACTGTAACAGGATCAGGGAGCGAGAGAACTGGGGCAGAGGAGAAAGAGGATTTTAGAGTGGAGAATGCTTGGTCCTGTAAGGCAGTCCAAAGCCAGGGTTCATTTTTTCAAGTGAGGAGGACAAGGGGAGCGACCACATTAGAGAAGTTTGGGATGAATTTGCAATAGAAGTTAGCAAAACCTAGGAAGCTTCGGATTCCTTTGACTGAAGTGGGGGGTTTCCATTCCTTGATGGCAGAGAGTTTGACAGGGTCCATCTCAATGACTCCCTGACCAATGATCATTCCCAGGTACTCCATCTTAGGGGTATCAAAGGAGCATTTCGAGATTTTTAAAGATAATCCATGTTCTCTGAGGCGTTGGAAGACCTGAAGGGTGCATTTGTGGTGTAGAGAAAGGTCATCCTTGGTATGAATACCGATGTCATCCCTGTAAATTTTCAGCCACCCCTCCGTGAGGATATCTGCAAAGATATGGTTCATGAAGCTTTGGAAGGTGGGGGGAGCATTGTTAAACCCAAAGAACATGACAGTGGGTTCAAATAGTCCAAGGGGGGTGATGAAAGCTGCTTTCCATTGATCCTCCTCCCGGATGCGAACATTGTTGTATCCCCAATAAATGTCCAGCTTGGTGAAGATTGTGGACTCCTTCATATCATCAATGAGATCGGAGATAAGAGGTAGAGGATAGACATTGCGAATGGTATGCTCATTCAGGTACCAATAGTCCTGGCATGGGCGAAGAGTTCCATCTTTCTTAGGTACAAAGAAGAAAGGGGAGGCCTGGGGCGATTTTGAAGGGATGATCCTGCCAGTTTTCAGGTTTTCCTCCACAAATGCCTTGCAAGCCTCTTTCTCAGCAGGGTTGAGAGGGTAGACCTTTGCAATCTTGGGAACGAAAGAGGGTTTCAAATCAATGACATGATCATAGGGTCAATGAGGGGGAAGGGTGTTGAATGTCTTTTCTGAGAAGACATCTGTGTAGTCTCAGCACCAGCTAGGAATCTCCCAATCCTTAGGAGCTTCCTGTTGGGCGAGCTGGGTGGAGAGTGTTATTTTGTTGACAGAGTGAGGAGGGATGGGTGGAATGGTGACGGTTTTCGAGACCCAGTTGATGCTAGGGTTCCACTTTCTGAGCCAGGAGGTCCCAAGGATGATCTGGTTCTTTCCTAGCAAGGTTACCATAAACTTTACATTATCAGAGAACGAGGAGAAGAGAGCTTTGGCAGAGATGGTATATTTGATGGTCCCTTTGCGATTCTGGGTTCCATCAACATTAGTGGCAGTGAGGGGTTGGGGAAGGGGTCATATTCCTGAGCGAAGACGAGGGACCAGACTTGCATCAATGAAATTTCCTGTGGCTCCACAGTCCACAAGGGCAATAGTGTCGATGATTTGAGAGTTTACTTGTAGGTGAACAGGGAGGCGCACAGTTCGTTCATTTGGTAGTCCTACAAGTACATGAGGGAAGTGAGATGTCGAGGCAGCTTCCCTATTCAAAAATCCTGGGCATCTAAGGTAGCAATGGCTTCTCCCTCATTCTCCTCAAAGCATAGCTTGAGAGTTTGAAGGATTTCTCCTTTTTCTTTTCCAGAGGAACATAGCTGGGCCATATAAGACTCGAGGGCAGAGGACTTGGAGGTAGTAGAGGTGGTTGTAGATGGCTGGGTCGAGGTAGAGGTGGCTTGGATGTGTTAGGTACAAGGCTTGGAAGTGGGGAAGGCTTTGCATTGGAGGGCATTGTGATCCGGTTTCCTGCAGCGAAAACAGCGTCCTTCCTTGATACATTTAGCCCGTTCGACTGGGGTAAGCTTGGACACCTTGAGGGCATCCACATCCATGGCATTTGGGTCTGGAGTGGTCGAGTGGGAGAGTGAGGAGAAGAGTGAGGGGCAATGGCTTCCCTTTTTGAGGGCAGCAATGCGAGCAACTTGGGTATGAAAGGTCTTTGCCTTTTCTACCCAATCGAAGATGGTGGTGGGGACAGTTGACATGGAGAGGATCAGAGTGGTGATGTCCTTGTCCAACCCTTCTGAGATCATGTAGATAAGTGTGGCATCGTCAGTGATCCCTGCTTTTGCAGCAAGGTTTTGAAAGTCTGTGATGTATTTCTGGAAGCCATCATCAGTCTTGGTGGACTTTTGATGGAGGTTGGCAAGCTCCAGGTTGGCAGTGGTCTTTATATCAAAGGGGAAAAAGGTGGTCTCAAAGTTGGAGGTAAATTTATCGAAGGTCTTTTCTGTAGAAGCGATGGAAGAGTCTGCCATCTGGTCATACCACATTTCAGAAAAAGAAATGCATCGTCCTTTACTCATCTTATTGAGACAAGTAAGGATCTTGGCTTCGTCATCGGAGTACAAAGTGGGATTGATGCGAAAGTAGGCCTTCATGGCCTTGATCCAACGAATGGCTTCACTGGGTTCCCCATTGAAGTCCACAGGTAAAGCTGCTTTTAGTTCGGACTTAGTGGTTGCCATGGTAGTGGGGGGAAGCGCTGGTGGGGCTGTTACGCTTGCGTGGAGATATCCAGCAAGGTCAAAGTTTCGACACCTAAGTCCAGAACCAATGAAAGCAACTAGTCGAGCGCACACTCTGAGGTGTAGTGCGAAGACACAAGAGGTTCTCACTAACTGCGACAAGCAGTCTCATGGAGGCCAGATAACTACACGTAGATTGCGTAGAACTAGCTGGGGAATTATAGTACAAACTGGGATCGACTATATAGTAGAGAGACGGGCTGTGCGTACAGCCGTAGTGAGTCAGAATGAGTCACTGGTAACTAAGGTTACTGATAGATCAATGCGCAGCATCAGAGAAGGGATCCAGGGATCAAAAGATGGTGGCTGCGGGGCTATGCATGACTACCATCATTGTGAGATGGTGAAGATGTGACGATGTGACGGTGTGAAGATGTGATGGGGTGAGACGGTGATGAAGTGAAGGGATAGGGAAGTGACGTGTACAATAGGGGAATAGTCATCGATGACTGGGCTTCGGCCGATCAAAGGGAATTCCTAAGGATGAATGGACAGTCGCCAAGATCGGTTCAGGAGTGACGGGGACTTATCTAGAGGAGAGAAAGGAAAAACTGTAACAATACCCCCTTTGTACATTGGAGATTCCAGCTCCAAGACCTTTGTCCTTAATAATTCTGTCGTCGGTATCGGGAAGGGGATTTTACTAGAGAAACTCTGTCAAGAAAGGCCGATGGGTGCAACCTTCGATAGGTGGAAAGGAGTTCGTGAGTGTTGGAAAGGTTGGCGGCTGGTTCCCAAGTGTTCTCTGCGGAGGAATATCCTTTCCATTTGACCAGATATTTTCTTCGTCCGGCGTGTCCTCTATGTGCAAGGATAGCTTCCACTTCGTATTCTTCTTCTCCTTCGATGGTATCTGGTGGAGGTCAGAGGAAGTTGGGTCCGTGTTCTGGTGTTTCAACAAACCGGGTGAGAAGGGATGCGTGAAAAACGGGGTGTATCTTCCAAGAAGGGGGGAGACGTAGTTGGTAAGCGACCGAAGATACGACTTTCTCAATTTCAAAGGGGCCTTCTCTTTTCAGGGCGAGTTTCCTAGATGGGTAAGGGATCTGAAGATTCTTTCCTTCGAGCCAAACTTTGTCTCCAACTTTGAATGGGGAGAAATTCTTCCATCCCCGTTCCTTGAGTCGTTGTTGGGCATTGACGTGGGCGGCTTTGGCTTCTTCCCTGGCTTTATCTAATATGGAGAGTCGAGATTTGAGTGCCGGTAGGAAAGTTTTGCCGATTGCGGGGTAGTCTCGGGGTTCGTATCCCATCATAAGTGAGAACGGGGTTTGTTTGGTGACCGAATGTGTGGCGGAATTATGAGCAAATTCGGCCATAGGGAGTAAGTCATGCCACTTAGCAGGGTTTCCATCACAAAATATCCTAAGATACGTTTCAAGCTCTTGGTTGACACGTTCGGTTTCTCCATCCGTTTGTGGGTGATAGGCAGTGGATAGGGCGAGGTCGTATTTTAGTAACCGTGCCAGTTCTTGAGCGAAGGCTGATGCAAATTGAGGGCCTCTGTCAGAAATGCATCGATCATGCAATCCAAATCTGGGGAAGATATGTTTGAAAAAGAGGGCTGCTACTCCTGCGGCATCGATTGTTTTCTGACAAGGGAGGAAAATTACCCCCTTTGTAAGCCCATGGTCGACCACGACCAAAACTGAGTCAAATCCGGCCGATACGGGTAGGCCAGTGATGAGATCCATAGAAATATTCTGGAATGGATGAGTGGATTCCATCGCGTTGGGAATCACCGGTGGTGTCGTGGGATGAGTGTTAACCTTGTGTGATTGGCAAATCGCGCATCCTTTGATGAACTGTTGAACGAAGGTGGATAAACCTGGCCACCAATAATCCCGTTGGAGAAGGGAGAGAGTTCTGAAATATCCGCCGTGCCCCCCTGCGTCAGATTCATGGATTTCTGTGACCAACTTATGCCGTTGTGATTCAGGAATAAAGAGATGTCCCTTGTAATATAACATTTCATCCAACCATTGCCAATCCTCCGGGGAGGCGCGAGGAAAAAGGGAGGATCCTTTTTCTAGAGCTGAGATCGCTTCGAGGGCTATCAGATCGTTCTTTGTGGAGTGGATAATCTTTTCGTGGAGTTCTAGATCTATGAGATTGACGAATAGATCGTCAGGTAGTAACACCACATCCTGATTGTCGGTGGTGGTGTCCAAATCGTCTTTTCTGGAGAGGGCATCGGCTGGTCCCATCTGTGATCCGGGTAGGTTGTGATATCGGATATCGAAGTCCTGGGGGAACAACATCCATCGGGCTTGTCGCCTAGACAGTTTATGGGGTTGTTTGAAATATGCCAAGTTCTTATGGTCAGTTTGAACGGTCACCTGGTGTTCTGTTCCCGACAAATAATGTCGCCATTCTTCTAGAGCCCGTATAACTGCTAACAACTCCCGATCGTAGATGTCGTAGTTTCGTTCTTCTGGGGAGAAGGTTCGGGAGAAGTAAGCACAAGGGTGAAGGTCTCCGTTTCCATTGGCTTGCATCAGGACCGCTCCACAAGCGGTGAGAGAGGCGTCTGTCATGACCGTGAATGGTTTGGTAGAGTCAGGCATCTTAAGTACCGGTTTCGAGAGGAAGGCTTTTTGGAGAGTTAGAAAAGCTCTCTCGCAATCCTCCGTCCAATTCCATGTTACCCCTTTCTTGGTTAGCTCGTGTAGGGGTCGGCAAATTCCTGAAAAGTCAGGGATGAACTTTCTGTAGAAGTTACAGAATCCGATGAACGATCGGATCTGTTTGACCGAAGTGGGACTTTTCCAATCCTCGATTGCTTTTAGTTTCCCGGGGTCGAGGGTAATTTCTCCTGGTCAAACTATCATGCCTAGATAGTCGACTTCCGTGACGTTGAAAGAGCATTTACTCAGCTTGAGAAATAAGTCGTTTTCCATCATTCGTTGAAGAACTCTTCGAGTTCGTTCAGTATGTTTCGCGGGGTCATTAGAGGCGATGATCAGATCATCCATGTATATGATTAGCCATCCTTCGGCAATCATATCAGCAAATACGTGATTCATCAGTGCTTGGAACGTAGCTGGTGAATTGCTTTGTCCAAAGAACATGACCGTAGGTTCAAAGAGTCCGACTGGGGTGATGAATGCGGCCTTCCATCGATCTTCAGGGGCGATTAGTACATTGTTATATCCCCATCGGATGTCCATCTTGGTGAAGATCGTAGCGTCCTTGAGTTGATCTACCAGTTCTGAAATCCTGGGTAGAGGGTAGGCATTTTTGATCGTATGTTGGTTGAGATAACGATAATCCTGACAGGGTCGTAATCCTCCGTCTTTCTTTGGTACAAAGAAGAAAGGTGAAGCTTGTGGGGATTGAGAGGGGACTATCGTTCCTTTCTTCAAGTTTTCGTCTACGAACGCCTTGCATGCTTCCAACTCCTTAGGGTTAAGCGGGTACACTTTAGCTACCCTGGGGACAAACGTATCGGCTAGGTCAATATGATGATCGTATTTCCGAGATGGGGGAAGCTTCCCAAGTGGAGGTTCTTCGAAGACCTTCCTGAATTCTTCAAATTCAGGGGGTAAGACCGTTTCTTGTTTGGTTTTCTGTTGTTCCTGAGCAATCTCCGTGGATCTAGTAATCTTTCGGATCCATTCTGTCTTGATGTGCTCATTAGGGTCGGTTTTCAGATATCGTAACAGATAGTTTTGCTCGTCTGTATTCTGTTGTTGTGTCGAGGGTTCGATCTTTTCGGGTAGTCGAATTTTTCCTTTGGCCCAATCGATTTCTGGGTTGACTAATCGTAACCAGGTCATTCCTAGAATGACGTCTTCGTTTCCGCAGTTGATGATGAGGAAATCCTGTTTTTCCAAGAGTAGATTTCCAATAGATAACGATAGAGTTACTTTCCTTCGTATATGCCCATTGCTATTTTCCGTTCCGTCGGCATTTGATGCTTTGATGGGAGTTTTCAGTTTGGTGGTCATCCATCCCATTCGTTCTACTAGTTTCCGATTTACGAAGCTGTTGCTTGCTCCGCTATCTACTAGAGAAGAGACTTCTATTTCCTTGTTGGTTCCTTCTTCTTGGAGTAGGGTGGGGAGTCGGACTGCTCTATCGACGATGGGTGGTGGTATGACTGCCACCCTTTCTTCTTCCTCAGGGGGATTAGTTTCGAAGTAGGTTTCTAGAACCTTCACGGCGTCTTTTGCGGTTACCCCTCTTCTTTGCAGTAATTCCCTTATTTGTTCATCTAGGAGTACTTCCTTATCTTATTGAGCAGATTCTCGTATGGGGACTCGCCTGGGGCTAGGTTGCCTTTTCCTGGGGTGATACTTCGTGTGACATCCCTTTTGGTGACAGATGAAACATCGGTTGTTTCGTCGGTGTTCTGTCCATTGTCGGGAGGACAATTGGATGACATTAATATCAACATCCATGGCATCTGGGTCGGGTTTCTCGGGTTCGGCAAATTCTTCCAGTATCCAGTCGGATTTTTCGGGTTTGTATGGTTTCGTTCGAAGTTGGCGGGTCCTGGCTCGAATTTGGTCAAATTGAGCGGCTTTTTCTATCCATTTGTTCCACGTGTCTGGTGGTGGATCTACTGTGGTCATGAGGTTGACCAGCTGGGTATCGA
>JBBPTT010000610.1:0-20111 GCA_038094175.1 Boletellus aff. lepidospora
ACCTGGAGCCTTTTCCGGACGTGAGTGCGCCTGTGGGGGATGAGCGGGACGACGAGGAAGGGGGGAAAGCGAGTGTACCGTCTGGACATATTTCCGCACAGCCGCGCTTCGAGCAGGACTGGCAGGGGAACACGCGATCGCACTGGGGCGGGTCTCGAGCGCACGGACGGACGCGGGGGAGGAGATGCGCGCACCTTGAGCTTCAGCCTGCGGTGCGGGGGTGGGGGCGGGGGTGTGAGCGAGCCGGGCAGGCGGGGGAGGGCGCGACGCTCGCCTTCGACACTCTGCGCAGGAGAGCGGCTGCTTCTTGGGCTTGCGCTCGTCCTGCCGGGGACGTTTGCTGGTGTGCATCCTTGACAAAGAGCAACTCCGACAGGAACGGACATATCCCCCTCCAACCACTATCAAATTACATAATCACCTCATATCCGCTGCTACCGGTCACAGCTTGCCGGCCGTGTCGGCGTCGGCGTCCGCCCGGGCGAGGACCCGGCGCGTCTCCGTCGCCGCCTCCGCCAGACAGTGTCTCAGCACGGCCGTGTCCCGCCTCTGCGACGTGATCGTCCACCGCACGTACGCCTCCTCGATCGCGTACGACAGCCCGTACCCGTCCGGGACGACTGCCAGCGTCGCCCGCCTCGTCAGCCAAGGTGCCGTCTCACGCGCCGTGCCCGCTTACCTTCCCCGTATCCCCATCCGTCGAGGTACTTGGACGACAGTTGCGACGTCGACAGCTCCCAGTGGTTGCTCCTCGCAAACCCCGCATCCGTGTAGATCACCGGCGTCTCCTCGCCCTCCCGTAACATCCGCTTAAGCCCAAACAGATGCCGATCAACGCCCTGCCCCTCGCTTGCCCATGCCGCATACTGCAGGTGCCGCGCGACTGCCTGTCGGAACAGCCTCGCACGCTCCACGTCCTGTCCGTCCGTTCTCAGCTTCTCCTCCCCCGTCTTCTGCGCACACGCACCGTCACATCCGGGTCCAGCATCGCCTCCGCCCACGCCTTGCTCTCGCTGCTCGCACTCCGAATCACCTCCGTCCGTCCCAGCTGGTACTTGCGCGTCTGGCAGCTCTCGTACGTCACCCCGGGCCGGTTGAACATCTTGTGAAACGCGAGCTGCTTCACCAGCTGCGCCCACGCGTCCGGCGACACCTTGAACTGCTTCATCACCTCCTTTCCGTACCCTTCATAGTGCAGAACCTGCCGTTCGTCAGCACGCGCACGCACGGCACTCCCCGATCCCACAACGCACCTCCATGTCGTGTCGTCCCACCAGCGCGTCAAAGTGCTCGCATGCAGCGTCGACGTACCCTCGGCATCGCGCGTCCAGCTCAAACTGGAGCTCGATCGGCGCCGCAAGATCTGCCCCAGTCGACGCCGACCGCGCCGGCCCAAGATCGACCTTGTTTGCGGCCAGCGACGCCAGCACAAACTCGTTCATGCGCAGCGTCGGCGTCCCGTCCATGCACGAGTGCTCTCCGAGGAACCCAGACCGGCCATTGTCGAACACGAGCACTGCAGCACAGGATCAGCTAGATGAAATCGCCACGAGAACAGACCGATACGTTGGTGCTTGTCATAAAACCGGTTTCGTCCATCTCCGACCCAGCACGCCCACGAGATGGCCTCGCGCGTGACGGGCTTGGTATCGTCCAGGCAAACAATGATCGCAGCCGACTCGATGCGCTCCAACGACTTGCCGTTCAACGGCGAAGCAGCTAATAGTGCCGCACGTGCCTAAGCGTGATGATGACGATGATGATGATGATGTCAATCCAGCACGTTGTCATGACCCACATCCGTCCATGTGTCTCGATTCTCCCCCGTCAATGCACCGACGGGGATCCCTTTTTCATCGCCAGCCATCGCGATCACGCGTTCGATCTGACTGGCTGCGAGTCAACGCGGTCCAGACCCAACCACCAACGCAAACGCACACTTCGAGCTCGGCGGCGCTGAGCTCCTCGCCCGTGGGCAATGCGAGCGGCACCTCGAAAAACTTGTTTTTGCGCACAAAGACGACGTGATCGTGCGTGCGCGGGTCAAACTTGGCCGCGGTGTCACAAGGCCTGGCCGGATACCGACACGCGTGAAACCTGACACGGACCGACCCACGCCGTCAGCACCACCCCGTTTGCGACACGCGCGGATGCACTGACAGCCACTTGTACGAGTCCATGCACAACGGCGCCCCACGGATCTTTTCCGGCTCGAGCTGCTTCCTGACAAAAACGATCATCCATGCCACGATCGACGTGAGAGAAACAAGGCGGCGAGGGCGTACGACTCTGTCAGCGCTCTAAACGAGAGCATCGCCTTGAGGAGACTTGCCGCACGCTTCGCGGGATCGCGTCTGCGGGGATCGTCGATGTGCACGTAAAAGTAGCTGACGAACACGACGACCGGGTCGCGGTAGGCCATGTATGCCGTCTCGTTCCACCAGTCCGCCAGCCAGTTCTTGATGGCGGGATCGGCGGCGCGTGCTTCGAGACGGCGCTGGAGCTCTGCCGCGATCGGGGAGGCCAGAAAGGCCTGGGCATTGGCGACGGCGGTGGCGTACCCGGCATCGGACAGGTGCGGCTTGACGGTGTCGAGGTACTTGGACACGGTAGAGGCGAGCGCAGGCACGGGGAGGCGGGGCAGCGACGCCTGGAAGCGAAGCATGGGGCCAGCAGAGCTGTCCTCGACGTGTCCGTCATGGGATCTGCGGGGAGCTGACGCGTGGGCCATCCGAGATGCAAACTAGAGTGGACTGGCCCGTCAGCGCGGCGGGCAGCGCTGGGGCTGGCTGCTTACCGGGGTGCGGGGAGGTGTGCGAGAGAGATGGCGGAGCATGACGGTTTGAGCCAGTGACGCATGTGATTGTTTTATTATACGCTCAGACGCTACTAGCAGAGCTTGTCGGCGACTTCCAAAACCAGCCTGCGGACTCCCTCCTCCTTCCAAGCGCCCGTCCCCGCCTTCCTCCTCAGCACCTCCCCCGCCTGCAACGCCTCGAACAGCGCCGCCAGCTGCTCCGTGTACGGCGACAACCGCAGCAACAGCCCAAGACTGGCCACCAGCCGGTGCACTGTTGGCGTCCACCTCAGTCCCATTCCAAACGCCAGCGCAAGAAAGAGAGGTCCACGTGCCTGTTTCCTCGCTCCCCGTTCCCCGCTCTATCGCCCCCAGGATCGCCACCACGATCTCGAGCTCCCACTCTTCGTTCTCCTCGGCACTTTCCCCAACGTCTCCCGTCCTGACCTTGTCCACCCTCAGTCTCTGCAGGTATGCAGCGACGTTGAAGCCGACGCTCGCCGCCGCCGTCTGCACGCCCCCATCGTCGTGCAACAGCCCGTCCACGAGCAGCTTCGTCACCTCCTGCCGCAAAAACAGAATCACCTGCCGTCCCAACACCTGGTTCGAAAACGCGTTGGCGAGCATTCGAAGGACCGTCAGCAGGTAGTTGCGCGGCACCCCGTCCGTCTTCACCGCCTTGCCTATCAAACACTGCAGTGGGCCCTCGGACACTTTTTGCGTCGCATTCCATGCCGCAAACTCGGCATTCAAGAGCGCGATTCGCCAAATGTCCACCAGCGGGAACAGCTCGTTTGGTCGAAGGTTCGCCGCGAGACTGGTCGTCAGCGCTGGCCAGTGGTTGAAACCAGCGGATCTGGACGGTTGCGCAGGTGGGGTGGCCGTGGAAGCTTGCAGGAATGGGAGGACTGTCTTGGACAATGTCTGCTTCACTTGCGATTGTGTGACCACCCCAGTCCACGACGACGCGCCGTTGACGGATCCTGCCAACTTGGCAGACATTGTCTCCAACTTGGGTACTTGCGTGAACAGGATCGGGTTCAGTGAAATCGCTTCCACGGCCGGCAACGAAAGCGACGTGTGTGCGTGCGCTATCAGACCATCAGCAAAAGACAGAATCTCCGAGAGAGGTCAACCGACGAGGAAAAGCTTGATAGATCAATAAATCCACTTGCGTCTTGAGCTCTGGCGCATTCACCCCCTTGAACTCATGCGTCTGCAACCCGACCCATGATCAGCTTCCGCCCACCCATCCTAGTTTACCATCGCACCTTGTTTCCGTCCAGGAAAAAGAGGAACGTCGGCGTCACCCGCACCTGATACGCCCCCGCTACCGCCCCGCCCAGCCCAACGCTCAAATCAATCTTGGCGAACGCGACCCCGCCGTTCGGTCTGCTCTTGCTCTTCGCAAGGTCCTCAAACACGGGTTCGATCATCCGACATGGTCCGCACGTCGCGCTCGTGAAAAAGGCCACGACGGCGCGGTGGGAGCGTAGCAGGCTCTCGAACGACGCCGGGTTCGTGGTGATGTGTATCGGCGATGCCAGTGACGCATCTGCCGCCGGTAGCGGTCGTGTGGGCCCGTTGGCCACCCGCACCGGCGCTGGCACGGACGCAGGGCGCGCACTGCTGGGGGAAGGACCGCCCGCCGTGGCTTGCGCGGCGACAGACTGCAGGACACCCGCCGCGAGGCCAGGATTGGGCGCAGTGCTCGGTGCCGCGCGAACTGGAACCCCGTTCGTACGCCGGCCGGTGAACATGGCGTCTATGGTAGGTCGGAGGGCTGCTCCAAACGGCGTCGAGAGAAAGTCTCTGGGTAGCGCTGTAACCCCTGCATCAGGACCCCATCGCCGAACGCGGCGGGAAACCAAGCTGTGCAGGACTCACATGTAATGTAGGAAGGGATGCTACCACCGGTCAGGAATCCGATACAGTCGTTGGTGAAAGAATTGCAATTAAAGTCTGTCGCGGTCGTCGTGTTTAGTTGTTGAACGCCAGGAGAGGCGGGGGCTGCTCACCAAGCAAGTGGTACTGCCGAGAGACGTCGATCAGCGGAATCACGAGGGGGATCGCGCGTATACGCGTACCTTGTCTGCAGTATAGTGTTCCCGCATGGCAGCAATGTATTCGTTGAACGTATCTTCGTCTATAGCAGTCTCGCCGACGTCGACGGTCCGAAGTGGTGATCCATGCTAGCATTTCAAGGCGATCAGTGCAAAGATCGACTCGGACGGCGTGACACACATGAGACTTTCCGGGCTGAGTGATATTGATTCCTTGTCCGTAGAATATTTCCTTGCCAAAGACGACCACAGAGGTATGCCTGCGCTTATGCACGTACCATGAGCGTCAAGCGACGAAGGGACGGTGCGAAACCAACCAAACACCGTCTATCTGACGGCCAGTGAGCTGGAGAGAAAGCTGTCTAGCCATGCCATTGCTAAGATCGTACACATAGAGCTTGACTGGGGAGGACATGCAGGTCGTGAACAAGAGGATACACGCAAGCGACGCGCGTTCAGGTTGTAGTGACACCGCCCATATTAGATAAGATCCAACGCGTCCTTCTCGTGACTCAGAGCTTCGCCTTTGCCTTTGCGCTCAGCTCTCGGGCGCGATCCCGCAACACACGCCGAAGAAGTTTCCCGGTCGGGTTCTTTGGGATCGTGTCGACGAACACCACCCCGCCCACGAGTCGCTTGTACCCCACTTTGTGGTCTGCCACATACTGGTGACCCATCCGCGTCACCGTCACATCGTCCTCGAGCCGCGTCAGTACGTACCTTGGCGATTGCAGCCTTGACTTTTTGCGCTTCGCCTGGGTCGTTTTCGATGCGCCTGGCGACATGGGCATGGAGAACGACAAATGCCATGGGCACTTCACCAGAGTATTCGTCTGGAACGGGAACGACGCATGCGTCTGCGACCTCGGGCATGTCCAGCAAGCACCCTTCCAGCTCAGCAGGTGCTACTTGATACCCCTTGACTTTGATCATTTCCTGCCAAAAGGTCAGCGTAGGTCTACGTTTGGGTGGCAACATTGACTTTGAGACGGTCCACGATGAACACCTCCTTGTCTTCGTTGACAGTGACTTCGTCACCAGTGCGAAGCCACCTATCCCGCGCCCGAGTCAGTTCCCGGGTCACCTGAACGTTTGCGACGGCAAAATTTACCCGTCTACAAATGTCTCTCTTGTCCTACGTTCCGTTCGGCTCTCAACACATTCCCTCACAAAAAGACAGCGTGAGCGCACTCACGCTTCCTCATTGTTCCAGTACCCGAGCGCCAACGAGGGCACCTTCACCTGGAGCTCACCAAGTTCATTATATCCTGCGCTGGTACCGTCCGCCTTCACAACGCGAGCGATGACACCGGGCAAAAGTCTTCCGGAACTACCCGGCACCCCAATCCTCTGTTCCGGAGGAAACATGGTAATCGATGCTGCCGTCTCGGTCAGACCTCCAGCCAACCTCGTCAGCACGACAGCGTTGGCAAAAAAAACAGCACTTACCATAGCCTTGGCCGATTTCTGCGTTAGGGAGGACTTTTGCCACCTGTGCCATAAGCTCTGCAGACAGTGGTGCTGCACCAGATATCATATATCTGATTCCTGAAAGGTCATATTTTTTGGTTTCCGGATGCTACTATCGTTGGATTATTATTTACGACAGCAACGACGAAATTTACCTTGCAGAGTAACACAATTTGAGGAGGGACGAGCCTGCAGCCATGTCGGTCAGTTTTGCCAAGGCAAGTGTGCGTAAAACATTACAGCAAGACCGTTATCTTGTGTCGGGATATACTCTGCAAAAAGTCTGTAAAGTTAAACTTGGGTATAATCACCAAGGTGACCTGAGGAAGGCCATCACCACGTTGTCATTTGTGGGGGACAAAAAGGAAAAGCATACAGCACAAAACATTAAAAAGTGCAACTTGGATCGTGCGTGAGCAATGTCATGTACCAAGCATGAAACATGCGAGACTTACAGACACCACAAGTCCGTAAATATCTTGGCGCAAAACGCATCAGAGCGGTCCAAGAGTGGATGCATGACCGACCTACGGAAGAATGGCAATACTAGTTCGCTAATCAGCATCAGGACAGGGGAGTATACGTTTACCAACTCACTTCCGGCAGCGACATCTCCAGGATGAAGTCTTTGGTCTTTCCATGCATACACGTTCTGGCTGATCTTGTGATGCAGGGCCATTTGGACGACATTCACGATAGGGGCATAGTGTGGAATCGCCACCGCCTGACAGCCCCAGGTAAATGACGGGCGCAGGGTGTCAACGCGAGGCGCTCCCTACCTTGGGCTTGCCAGTCGTCCCGCTAGAGAAGTTGAGGAGGGCAATCTTGGTCTTGGCCTCACCCGGCTTGAGCTTGCGTTCGACAAAGCACGGGTCGATCCGCAGCCCCTCGTGGACGAGCGCGTCCACGGTCACATGGGTGTGGGTAAGGGTACTCCCGCGGACCCCGTCGAATGCCACGACGCGCGATTCTGGAAGGCCGGCCTTGCGCGCGGCAGACACGGCGGTACTTAATGAATCTGGGTGGCTAATGACGAGGGTTGCCTTTGTGGATTGTATTTGGTATAGCAGCTCGTCGACGGTATATCCCGGGTTCGCGCCTCTGATGTGCACGCATGGTCACGCACGGGACAACGAAACAAGAGAAGAGGGCACGACTGACGAGACGATGGCACCCAGTCTATGCGACGCCCACAACGCTGGGGCCCAGTCTGAGGGAAACCAGCGTAAGTTTGCCGTCTTCCGAGCAAAAGGGGCCGACGCACCGACGTGATTTGGGCTGTATAGGATCACTGGACGGAGACGCTCAACGCCCACGAACAGACGAGCAGCCGACTCGACGTACCAACATCGTCCTCCTCTGTGTGACGCGCAACCCAAACGGCATGAGTCGCCGAACAGAGCCGTCGACGGCACTTGGTCACTCACTGATTCCGTACCGTGCCTTGAGCGCATTTGCAAGCCCAAACGTCCGGGTGCGCAACTGATGCTGTTGCTAAGACCCGTCGTGTGCGAGACGGATCCACTACGTACCTCTTCAAAGTCGATGGGCCTCCCAGTCGCATCCTCGACCACCCACGGGGTGCCAGTCCTGCGGGCGGGCCTTAACGGGTGGTGCGAGTCCAAGAAAAACTGGGGGATGGTCAGGTCGTCCGGAACCGAACAGTCGATGGGGGCACCAGATATTTCGGGCATTGTGGAGGGTAAACGTCGAGGAGAAGGTGCGATGAGGGCACGTCTTTGCACTGGCCGAGCAATTTATTCGAATCCAAGCCAATTGGATCACGTACTCGCCTGACCGTTCGAAACGCCTGCCATCAGCCGAATTGGACCCAGCCTTGACCAGGAACAGGTCGGCATTCAAAACTACCGTGGACAACATACAACACGAAAGATCCCAACAATCTATGAGCCACGACTGCACCGCACGCTGGAGTTCACCATACCAACCACTGATGCCACTGCTGCTAGCTCACGGCAAGTCAAAGCTTCGCGACCGGACGCGACCGCAACCGAGCCTTATCTCTGAGTACACGTCTCAGCAACTTCCCACTTGGGTTCTTCGGGATTGCATCAATAAACTCAACCCCGCCGGCCAGTTTCTTGTATCCGGCCTTGTGGTCCGCGACGTGCTGGTCGGGGTCAGCGGTGGGGTCGCACAGCCAGCAACAAAGCACCAACCTTCATGATCGATTGCTTCATGTGTTCCGCCGCTCCTGACCCACCCTGTATTCGCCTTACGGCATCAGGCCGCAGGACAACAAAAGCGAGCGGCAGTTCCCCGCTGTATTCGTCAGGGACACCTACGACACAGGCATCCGAGACGTCCGGATGGTCGAGAATGCAACCTTCGAGTTCAGCAGGCGCCACCTGAAATCCTCGCACTTTCAGCATTTCCTAGCAAACACCGTGAGACATATTCCAAGGAAGCGATGCCAAATCTGACTTTGATGCGATCGAGAACAGTAATTTCCCCTTTTCTGTTTATCTTGACCTCGTCACCGGTACGGAGCCAGCTAGCGAGTCGTCAGCCATTTTGACGACCCGCAGGTGGATTCCTTACCCATTGACAAAGGTCTGTCTCGTGCTGCTCGGTAAGCCGCATTAGGTCGGAATATCCGGATAAGATCCGTCCACATACGCTTCTGGATTTCCAGCGTACCCCAACGCCAGAGAGGGTGTGCGCACCACCAATTCTCCTGGTTCATCGAATTCTGCGAGCGTACCATCAGGCTTCTCGACTCTGGCAGTAACTCCGGGAATGATTTGTCCAGCACTGCCGCTCAGATCGCACTTGCTCTCCAGGGACCAAGAGGTGATAACGGTACTGGATTCCGTGAGCCCTAGCGTAATGAACTGAATACGGCAGGGCGAAGACTTTGAAAAAAGATACGAACCATAACTTTGTCCAATGGCCGCGTTTGGGAAGACATCGATCAGTCGCTCTATCACCTCTCTCGAGAGTGGAGCTGCGCCGCAGGTCAAGTATCGCACGTGACCAAAATCATAACCTTTGACAGCCGGATGCTGTTACTCGCGTACGGTCAGTCGAGATACGGACGTAGATTAGCTTCAAGCGCCTACTTTGCAGAGGAGCACTACTTGAGGAGGCACAACCCTAGGTTTGTGCGATAAGAGAGAGATAACCGAGGATGCACCCGAGACCACAACGCACATGAGATGTGTAATCCTGTGTCTAACGATGCCTTGCAAGAAATCTGGAAAGCTGAACTTGGTATTGAGGACGACAGACAGCTATTCATACCGTCAGCTAACTGGAACGCTGGAGACCACAGTCAACGAACGCCAGAGAAAAAGCAGAATTGAGTCTAGCAATGACGTGGGTCAACGACCTTGGCAGCAGCAGATCAAAAAACCGGTCTAACAATGTACAGCAGGCCATATATGTCTATTCAAGCACATTGTCGTCAAGTAACCTTGCAGTCGAAACACCACGCACGATATAATGGAAGGACTGCGCAAGAGTCAGTTACTGCACCGCAACCACTCATCGAGTAAGCGCTCACCAGCATAGGAAATGTCACCCGGTCTGAACCGTGGATCCTCGCATTTGAGGTCATTTAGCCTGTGATGGGTAGCGAGCTGGATTATATTAGCTATCGGTGCATAATGGGGTATTGCAACAGCCTGACATGACGAATCAGCAGGCTTCACGAGGTTACTCAATGATCCAAACCTTGGGTCTGCCGGTTGTGCCACTGGAGAAGTTAAGGAGTGCGATTTTCGTCTTTCCTTCACCGGGCCGTAACACGCGTTCCTGGAAAGCTGACGTCCGGGCGAGCCCCTCGTCGATGAGGTTTTGGATTGTGATGTGTTTACTGTGTGACGAGGCTCCGTCGATGTTGAACAAGATGATATTCTCCACTGGCAGCTTGGTCTCACGAGCGGCAGCAAGGGCTACGGGGAGTAACTCGGGGTGAATGATGATGACAGAGGCCTTGGTCGCTCGTATCTGGTACGCAAGCTCGTCGGGAGTGAATTGAGGATTGGCGCCGCTGCCACCCTTAGCATCTACAAGCGCAAGGACGGAATAAGACGTACGAAAAGATCGCTCCGAGCCTATGAGCTGCCCAGACTGTAATGAGGTAGTCTTTTCGGGCGTCAGGGGTAGCAATGGGGATGAGTTGGATGGAACAACGTACCGAGATGATTGGGACTGAATATCAAGACTTGCACAGACGTTGAGCGCTATCCACCAACCGGCGACGATTTACACTGCACACTGACCGACATCGTCTTCCTCTGGACAGAGCGTCAAAGGTGACGTGCGGACCAACAACGGTGGGCATACTAGTATCAAATCTGCGATGGAGCCCGTTGGCCAAGCCAAAAACCCGAGCACGTATCTAAACAGCGAAGTCTGACCACGCAACTCAGCGCTGAGGAGTAGCTAGGGTCTTGCCTCTTCGTGGCCTAGTGCACGACCCGTGTGGTCCTCGATGAGCCAGGGTATGCCGTGTTTGCGGACAGGCCTAGAGGGGTGCTGCGAGTCCAGAATGAACTGCGCAAGCGTCAGGTTGTCTGGAATGTGGGGGAGTACGCCCGAGGGAGAAACGAGTTGGGCCATTGACAGAACGTGCAGAAAACAGGGCGATGATGGCTTGCATTGAATAAATAGAATCCGCCAAGTTCACATGGTGATGCGATATCGCCCGTTCCTCGGTTTCGGATGGGCGCAGCAAGAACACGTACAAAACCATCATGTTATCACCACAGCATGGCCTCGCGCAGTCTTAGCGCACTACAGCCGCGACACGCTTGTTTGTGGGTGCTCGCCATTACGATCCAACCCCGCAGCGGACCATTCGACGCGTCGCTCGTTCCACCAGCGAACAGCATATTCCTTCTCTGAATCCCCAATGTTCTCCATAATCTCTCGAAACAACGCCTCCACGAGCTCTCTGCGGCTGGCATCATTGGTCGTACCATCAACGATGTCCCTCACTGCCGACAGTGCTTGTGGCAGCAACGCAAGTGGGAGGGAAGCTACGCTCGATACCAAGGCCAAGTGCAACCGGTGGCGCCGTTCGAGGTCATGTGACAACTCTTTGCAGGTCGTGAGGATCGAGCTAATACATAGCCAGGGAAGCGCAGGGTCTCGGGAGAGCGACGCGCTCTTGACAAGAGTAGCAAATGCGAGACATAGCTGTGTCACATTCAACCTCCCATCAGACGAGTTCTGTGCAATCATCAGATGGATGCTGTGACACGAATGAACAATGGCACCTCGAGAAGACATTCGAGATAGAATGGCACCATCTTCTCAGTGAACGTAGCGTCCAGCACGAGAGAATTGTCCAGTCCCAGTGGCATACTTTTGACAGCCTGCTCCGAGCGCGACGAAAGAATGGACAGCACAACGCTGTGGGCGGATTCGAATTCACTACGGTGTGTGTAGTCCGACAGATTCCTGACGAATGGTTATCAGCAACTATTTCTAGACTTGGGCTGTTCAGCTCACGAGGTACAAAACGGCAAAACAATCGTCTGAATGGTTATCGGGCTCAGAACAGGAACAAGCTGCTCGATCGCATTTAATGCAAAGGCCTTCTTTGCACGTTGCACTGGGTGCGTCGGCGCGAGTCCGTTGGACCATATCTCGTCGCATAACCCTTTGACAAACTGTTCACTTTCCCCTGCATTGCTTGCGAGGATATCGAGAGCAAGATAAAAACCCCGTTTGAGTTCTGCAAATGCTCCATGACCAGCACCACCGAATTTCTCGATCACGAAAGCCAAATGAGAGAAGGTGCGTAGCGTGATTAGTGCAAGCGCTGAAGATGAATGGCTGAACGCTGGTGGGATGTAGACCGACGCCGAAAGACCGGCTTCCGTTATCATGATAGTACAAAACAACAGAGTCTTGAGAATCGTCCAGATGGATGTGGTGAATGGCCGGGTCCCTGGGGCTACTAGGCCTCAGACGGCATGCAATTCGGCCGAGAAGAATGCCTACCGATCGACTCCTCCCTGGCCTCGGCGAGACCGCTACTCAACCATCCAACCTCGACCTTCCTTGTCATGCCTTCTAGCGCACGGAACGTCTCATGGACCGGAGGGAGTGCGAGTTTAGGACGATAGTCCACATATAATGAGATACTTCGAGAGCACAATTTCGAGAGAGAACCCATGTGGACCATTGCATGACAGGATGCTACAGCATCGATTTGTTCACAAATAGGTGCATCCGACTAGCAAACGTGAATAAAAAATGCGCTGTGAAGCTGTCTCACATCGGACTCGCCTTGATAGACACGTCGAATTCCGAGTCAGCTTCTAAATAAGAAGCAACTGAGGAAATAAAAGCACCGTGCAAAAACGCCTGAGTAATAGCCCGGACTACTAGACTCAACATTTGCTGGTGTAGGTTAGCAAGCTAACGGGCGCTGAGATGGCGGCACGCACTTGCAACGGCAACGCAACGAACTTTTCTGGTGGGACGACGAGTAGAGCTTGGGATGAGATAATCAAAGGGAGGGTGAGGGCATCCTCTGAGTGTACGCTTAGCGCGAGTACCCACTCGTGGGGCGAACACTGGCGTACCTCCCGCTGCGGCGATGGGTTGGAACTGCTTGCCCCAGGAATGGGACGAAACGAAGAGGTCGATGACGTCTGCGAATGCAAGGATCAGTTCGTCCTCTACGTTGGACTTTACGTTTGGTCGTTTTGAGGGTAGTTTTTGGAGAATGTCCTCGAGCCCCAAGAGGAGACCACTACAACAAGCAAGACGTGTGATCGCATGACCCCCTTCGAGCCCCTTCAGCAAGGACGTCGACCAGCTCGCCAACTGTGCATTCAGGCTCAATGAGAACAGGCCCCTCGGCTCATGTTTCAGGAGCCTGAATTTTGCGTGGACGGCGTGCTGGAACGAGGTGCTGAGCGCGTCGAGCTGGGTGAAGGAGAACGGGCGGAAGAGGGGGCTGCTGACGATCGCTGCGGCGAGCGGGGTCGGCGAGGGGGTCAGCTGGGCGAGATGGTGGACGACGAGTCCCTGTAGCGTTGGCAGCGGTGGCAAGGACGTGCTGGAAGGCCTGTGGAGATGGCTCAACAGGGTGGTGTAAGACATGATGGATTAGCTCATCCCTGGTTGCGGAGGACATTCATGTCGAGCGACTCCATCGGTACGTTTGTGAGCGACAACTGCATCAGGGTGCGTGTTCTGGCACGTCCTAATATCCTCTGCTCAGCCTGCTGCAGTTCTTTGGTCTCGCCGAGCGCAGTGTCATCGACTTTGTCACCGCATCAGGTCTGTCTCGTTCCATCACACATCGCTTGCGCTCATCCTGGCCGCCAGCCTCGTCCGCAAAGTCACCCGAAGCCCTCTTTGCTGCTCTCACCGCATCTGGTCTCCCCAACACCTCCGACGCCCATGCCTTTGCCACTGAACTCTTTCAGCGCGCCCCTCGGAAGTTGAAACACAAGTACAAGGCCACCACCGACGATTCTACCCGCAAACAAGCCGAACGAGAGGCTCGCGAACTCACCGCCAAGAAGTACGGTTTTGTGCTGGATGAGGCAGACTCGCGGATAGATGGCGACTCGGTGGACAGATCGAGCAGGCGTGCTGGGAAAGAGAAGCAAGAACGACGCCTCCGTAAGCGGGAGCTCGACAGCAAGGAGTGGGAGAGCGACGAGGAAGATTCGGCACGCAAACGGTACAAGACGGACGAACACGCACCCCCATCCCGTTCGCGCACTCCCGTAGACGACGCACAAGTCAATACTCCCGATATCGAAGATTCGGAAGTTCGCAGAGAGAAAGAGCGTATCGAGG
This sequence comes from Boletellus aff. lepidospora, assembly GCA_038094175.1. Lineage (NCBI taxonomy): Eukaryota > Fungi > Basidiomycota > Agaricomycetes > Boletales > Boletaceae > Boletellus > Boletellus aff. lepidospora. Next base: position 14,125 of record JBBPTT010000610.1, read on the forward strand.
ACTTGAAGTCTAGGGATGAATTCGCCGAGCGTGTACGCCAGCGCGACCTTGAGAAAACAAAGAAACTCATCGAAGATCGTTCCTCCCGCGCGTCAGGTCCTGGCGCTGCTGATGCCGCCGCCCGTCGACAGCTCGCCGACGATGCGGAAGCACGTGGCCGAGCACTTCCCTCTCTTCGCGTTCACTCTCGCCAGGAATATCTCACAAAGCGTGAAGTTCAGCAGATTGAGCTCCTGCGCAGAGAGATCGCAGACGACGAAGCCCTTTTTTCTGGCATGAAAGTTTCCAAGCGAGAACAAAGGGAGTTGGAACGCAAAAAGGAGCTATTGAGACTCGTCGAGGAACGTCTCAAGATAAATGACAAGTGGGAAGGATATCAACTTCCTGAGGACTACTTCACTGAACAGGGGAAAATTGACAAAAAGAAGAAAGAGAATGTTCTCTACCAACGGTATGAGGAAGCTAAACGTCAGGATGACCAGTTCGTGACCGACGTCGACCAGTGGGAGGCCAGTCAGACACAGCACAGCACGTTCAAAACCGGTGCGTTGGACAAACGAGAGATTGTGGATAATTATGAGTTCGTCTTCGACGAGAGTCAGACGATCAAATTCGTCATGGACCAGACCTTGAAGGGCGAGGGGATGATGAGTGAGAAGGACAAACTCCTTCAACGCCAGATTGAAGAGGCCGAGCTCCGAGGTGTGTATTGTCACTCCTCGTCTGGGTTCACCCTCATCGTTGTTATAGTCAAAACGATTGAAGAGACCCGCAAGTCTCTCCCGGTCTATGCTTATCGTGAAGAGCTTCTTCAAGCAATCAAAGACCATCAAGTTCTCATTGTTGTGGCTGAAACCGGTTCAGGGAAGACGACACAACTACCACAATACCTTCATGAAGCTGGCTATACAGCTGGTGGTCTAAAAATCGGATGCACACAACCCCGACGCGTAGCTGCAATGTCCGTTGCCGCGCGTGTCGCAGAGGAAATGGGGACCAAGGTTGGCTACGAAGTTGGCTATTCTATCCGGTTCGAGGATTGTACGAGCGACAAGACGGTGCTCAAGTACATGACGGACGGTATGCTCCTGAGAGAGTTCTTGACGGAACCCGATCTTGCAGGATACTCGGCACTGATAATTGACGAAGCGCACGAGAGAACACTTAGTACGGATATTTTGTTTGCTCTGGTCAAGGTGCGATAGCCACAATCATTGTCATGTTTTGTAGGTTAATCGAGATGCGAACAATAGGATATTGCAAGGTTTAGGCCAGAACTTCGATTGCTAATTTCAAGTGCTACGATGGACGCCGAAAAGTTCAGCGAATACTTCGACGGTGCGCCCGTATTCTACGGTAAGTGGATCTTGCTTGGCCCTACGTGAAGTTCACATCCAAGCTTTCCAGTACCTGGACGTCGATACCCGGTGGATGTCCACTATACTCCTCAACCAGAAGCCAATTATCTCCATGCTGCCATCACGACCGTCTTCCAGATCCACACCACCCAGCCGAAGGGCGACATCCTAGTCTTTTTCACCGTGAGTCCGAGCCATTTCTTTTATCACTTCTTTGACACGTTTGTCATATAGGGCCAAGACGAAATCGAAGCTGCCCAAGAGAACCTGCAAGAAACAGCTCGCGCGCTTGGAAACAAGGTCGCCGAGTTGATCGTCTGTCCGATTTACGCGAACCTACCCTCTGACATGCAAGCCAAGATATTCGAGCCCACACCGCCAGGCGCTCGCAAAGTCGTCTTGGCCACCAACATCGCAGAGACGAGTATTACGATCGACGGGGTCGTGTTTGTCATCGATCCGGGATTCGTGAAGCAAAATGTATATAACCCGAGAACGGGTATGAGCTCGCTTGTTGTCGTACCCGTGCGTTTACTCGTTTGCCCAGGCCATCGCCCACCGTATTCACATCGTCCTCTAGTGTTCGAGAGCTTCTGCGAATCAACGCGCCGGCCGCGCCGGACGTGTAGGCCCTGGCAAAGCTTTCCGACTCTACACGAAATGGGCATTTGCGAACGAGCTGGAAGAGAACACCATACCGGAGATCCAACGCACAAATCTCGGTTTGACCGTCCTTTTGCTCAAGTCCCTGGGGATCAACAACTTCATGGAGTTTGAGTTCATGGATCCGCCCCCCGGCGAGACACTCATCCGTGCGCTTGAGCTGCTGTATGCGCTTGGGGCGTTGAACGACAGAGGTGAATTGACGAAGCTCGGAAGACGTATGGCAGAGTTCCCAGTGGACCCCATGCTGAGCAAGGCGATCATTGAGAGTGAAAAATATGTCTGCACAGACGAGGTGAAGGCCGTCTTGTCGTCTGTTTGTAGGGATAGAACGCTGAGGCCTTTGACAGGTCCTGACGATCATATCAATGTTGTCAGAATCCTCTTCCCTGTTTTATCGCCCCAAGGACAAGAAACTGCACGCAGACCAAGCCCGACAGAACTTTGTTCGCACCGGGGGTGACCACTTCACCCTGCTGAACGTCTGGGAACAATGGGCAGACACAAACTATTCTCAACAGTTTTGTTACGAACAGTTCTTGCAGTTCAAGAGTCTCAGTCGTGCTCGGGACATCCGGGACCAGCTCGCGGGCCTGTGCGAGCGCGTCGAAGTGGTCGTGCGAAGCAACCCCAACTCGAACGACATCACGCCTATCCAAAAGGCGATCACTTCCGGCTACTTTTATAACACGGTCCGTCTTTTCCTTCCTTCTCTCTGCACACGAGAGAGAGACCAAGGGACTGATTCCACCCCCCTCCTTTTTTTTGCGTCAATTCTTTTGCAGGCACAATTGCAGAAGAGCGGCGATTCGTACCGGACGCTCAAAACCCACCAGACGGTGTACATACATCCGTCCTCGAGTCTCTTCCAGCATCAACCGCCCGTGAAGACGATGCTGTATTACGAGCTCGTGATGACGTCCAAGTCGTACATGAGGTGAGTCTCTGACGTTTTCCCGCGCGGCTTCGGGGGCGACTGAAACGCGCGTTACGACAGGCAGGTGATGGAGATTAAACCCTCGTGGCTGTTGGAAGGCGAGTGACCGTGTTCTTTTACCTCTCCTCTCTGCTTCTTGGCTGACTCTCGGCGTGTGGGTCCGCGCCTCTAGTCGCGCCACATTATTTCAAGGAGGCTGATCTAGAGCAGTTGGCGACCGGAGATAAGAAGATGCCAAAGGGCTCTGGCTATGCTGGTGCCGCTGCGGGCTCGACGTCATAGCTATGGATCGCTCTGATATGCGCTCCTCATGTAGTGTGTCTGTGGTCATCATTATCAGACGCTCAGCCGACAACGTTGCGATCTCGTGCTTACGACGTATGTAGTGAGGATCAAAACCAGATGCATTCTGCGCCAACTCGATCAAGGCTCTCAAGTACCATACACAACCATGTACACAGTGCAGACAGGTTACAGTCGCATACCCACCAAAGCATTGCCAACGAGACTCATGTCGCCCAGCTTGATTGCTTGAGGAGATCACGGAGATGCTTCGCCTCTTCATAGTAGTCCACTTTGCTGATCTTCGAGATGCCATATCGCACGCGCGTTTGATCCTGTGAGAGCTGAGTGTCGCGCTAAAACGGAAAGGCGAGCCTACTGACGTTGTAAGTGTCTTGTTTGGCACGACAGCTGAAGTTGAAGGTCCTTCCGGCAGACTCTGCCACGAGAGCGTTATATTCGGAGTCGCTACGTTCCTTGACACGACCTCTGCAGTGAGTCGCTGGATGCGCATAAGAATACGCGGGGCCCACCTTGATCTCCATCACTTCATCAGCAGTTTTCCCGAATACTGCGAGACCAACGTCGTTGAACCCTTGCAACCACACTTGGGCCGACCAATCTGCCACCGCTATGGACATGATGTACCTGGTCAAAGAGATCAAGAGTCGCATCGGTCGAGCGCACAGGCCATACCGATACTCCGGGCGTTCGAATGTCTTTTCACATTTTTCACACCGCCAGCCACTGCCTACATCGGTAACTTTCTTGTTGCAGCTTTGCGTAGGACACGCAGGATACGCAATGCTTTCGTTCTTGATGTGCATTATCGTAGCGCGAACAGAGAAAAAGTCTGCCTTGTCAGACATGCCGAGCTGCGATTCTTTGACGTCGCTCAGGTGACGCATTTCGTCGCGATTGAAGCCACCAAATGATGATCCACTGGACGAGGCGATGTTCGAGTGCGACTGGAAGGTCTTGTCAGCTCCGATGCCATCGTACCAACCACGGAGCAAATGAGCTTCCTCGATATCAGGTGAGATTGTCATGTGACTCGAGGATAACATGGAGAGGTTCCGTCCTGGGTTTACGATTTAACAAACATAACAAGGTGGACTACGAACATACCTCCAAAATCTCCGACTTTGACACCTTTGAAGGCAATGACCGGGAAATCATCGGCCTCAAAGGTCTCGGCCTGTCTTCCCCAGATCGTCATCCTAACTGAATATAGGGACTTGTCGACGACGGTGAGGTCGCGTTTTGCTATCTAAACACGATGCTTGGAAAAGTAGGATCAATTGAGAATCTGAGGCTTACGGATCTGTTGGTTGCTTTGGAAGTGACTTCTCCAAGAGGTCCGACTTCCTTGACGATGGCAATGACGTCTGGTTTTTGTTCAGCCGCACGAACAAGTTTGCACGCAAGGTCAACCTACCACAAGTGGAATCTTTCGCCAGGTCTTCCAGGGACGACAATGGAACAAAGTTGTACCTAATCATTGGCAGATTGGTTGCATCAATGCACTGCAGCATCAATCCGTCAACTGGAACTCCGTTACGGGTCAAGCGACCAACCTCCTCAATGACCGTGTTCTTTTCGAAACTCATCTCGTAGTCGTTTTGGACATTGGAGAACTTTTTCTTGGCAAGGTTCACTCGACCTTTGGAAATGTAATAGACCTTTCCTTCCTCCAGCTTATCATAAAGCTCGTCCACGACCGCGTTGAAAGCAGTCGCACGGATTTCGCCGGTCTCGTCCATCAAGGTCACGTTGAAGAGCTTGCCCTCTCCGCGCTGGTTGGACCAGGTCTTGACGTCGGACTTTTGGGTGACGCGAGCCTTGATGGTCCAGTTGTTCTGATAAGGGCTAAGGCCCTCGATCGGATATACAGATCTGCCTTGCCTGCTACTAGCACTGGACTGCGCTGCAGTGGATCGGCCAGAGGAAGCGAGGCTTGGGAGAGTCATGCTCGAGGACGTGTCTGGAGTCTCGGGGACTGTGCTGGCAGAAGCACTAGGGGGGGCTGGCACTGCAACGGGATTACCAATCTTTTCTTCCTCTCTGGAAACAACGTGGAGATCGAGAATGATGATAAGCCTAGGAGAAGATGAGCTTAATCGCGAGAACCGAACGAGAAGGGCCGACCTCTTATCTTGTACAGAGTTGCACGTGAGCTTGTCAACGACAACCACCGTATTCTTGATAATGTCTCCGCGAGAGACGAGGTCGTTGAGCTGCGTCGCGAGCATGGCCTGGACAAAGTGGACGCCATCCGAAAGGATGATGCGGTATCTGTCGATGGGCGCGACCGTGCTCGACGTCTGGTTCACCTTTTTGATAGAGAGCAACTGGACGGTGTAACCCGAGCCAAGTTCGTCGATCTCGGCCAGCGAGGCCTCACTGAGGCGAGTACAGATGCCTGCGGAAAGCTGGGACATGGTGGTGGGTGAGGTGAGAGGGACGTGTCGCGTTATTTGGGCTGATTTGTCCAACAGGCGGGGGGGGCCATGACGGACACGGGCCGACTGTTACTAATGTAGCCTAATGTTCAGCAGCCCCATCCTCGCTGTACGCGCTGCCCCGTGCGACGAGCGACTACATCCAGCTTCGTTTTCAGCTTGCCAGGTTCAAGGTCGACCGCACCGTCCACGTTCACCAACTTCTATGCGCTGACACAGTACATGTTTGGATCCACCATGCGGAAGTTTTCCCCAACGCTGTACTACACGAGGAAAAGCGTAACT
>JBBPTT010000611.1:0-20096 GCA_038094175.1 Boletellus aff. lepidospora
CAGAGATTGATCTGGTCGTCGGAACGGACCGTCTTCCTGATTTCGGTGATAGAGTCACTTTACCATATGTCGACGCAATCGTTCGCGAGACCATTCGATGGCACCCTGTGTCCCCTCTGGGTATACTGTTGTTTCGATTCATGTTTCTCGAAAGATTTTGACAGGTGTTTAGGTATTTGGCACGCCACCACAAAAAGTGACATCTATAATGGTTACTACATCCCCAAGGGTGCGTTATGTGCTTCCTTGGCAAACCCAGAACCACACTCATCCCAAACAGGTGTAACCGTAGTGGGAAATGCTTGGTATGTCCGCTTCGAACCTTTGGCAAGCTGGAGAGCTTATCACGGTCATGCTAGGGCCATGTCTCGAGACGAGGATAGGTTCCCGAACGCGGAGGCCTTTCTCCCCGACAGATTTCTCGATAAAGATGGTATGCTAAACGATTGTGATCCGATGGAGTTCACATTTGGTTTTGGTCGGAGAGTATGCCCTGGTACGCGCACTGATCAGAGCGCTGTTGCAACGACTGACAGGACTTGGATTTAACCAGGACGTCACACGGCAGATGCATCCATGTGGATTTCAATGGCCACGATGCTTGCTACGCTTGACTTTTATCCTCTCCAAGATGACCAGGGGAAGGTGGTCGACTTTGAGCCGAAGTGGCTGAACGGGTTAACTCAGTAAGTCGAGTTTATCAGTGGCCTGTGCTTATGGACAGATACTCAGTGAATATGTTTTGTTCAGTCACCCGGACGCATTCCCTTGTCGCATCTCGCCTCGCGCGCACGTCACCAAGTCGTTTTTAGAACGCATGCTTGCCAATTGAAGATTTGTGAAATAGTACTGCCCAACGTGTATAATGTAACATCGCCGTGCCCGAATTCAATCGTTGCAGGTCCGTTCGATGGGTGTTTTCCCCTGTGGAAATCGCTTCTGTAGTTTCGAGTGTGCAAGTAAATGACTCGAATCGTCCGGCTTCGATTACCCCCTCCGGTTCCCTATCTCGTTCATTACTTTTCTTATGGCGAGCCAGGCAACCCATCGATACGCCATATGAAAGGAGGAAGCAGCTACCAAATCACATAAGCAGATATTGGATACATGGATCCAGTGAGAGCGACCGCTGTCAGCCAGAGCGGAACTGGGGGCAACGTGCCGCTATCTCGGCATCCGTGAAGGCAAAAGTCGGTTTAGTTTCAAAGCGTGCTACAGCGTGAGACACTCAGACATGGCAACACTCTGGAGGCAAAAGTTAGCCACTCCGTACCAAATTAATCTTTTGGCAGGAAACGTGGTCAAGTTAGCGTAATTCTGCATTTTTGAAAAAAGGCTCATATATTACGTAATGTCCACTTTTCCGCTGTCGGTACGGTCTATACCGCAGGAAATGCCCCTCTAATGAAAAAGCAGAAACAAGCCGAGTGTCAGCGAACTTCTGGAGTCAAAAGTCATAAGAGAGGCTGATCAACAGACCGGTCACAGGCTTCCATATCGCTGCAGACGACACATTCTCCACGGCGAAGCGCATCGTTCCGGAGATTCTTGACACGTCTTATCTGCACGATCCAGGCTTTTTTTCGCAAGTCCTATACATGGACACTTACAGGCATGATTTGAACCTGTACACCACTTACACATACCCACCTTATCTATCTAGCAAAGGTTTAAATAAGCTGAGTTTGCTGTCAAGAAGTTCAGATCCCACCACCGCTGTGGACCCGCACTAGGATGATGACACGGCATTGATAAAGCGGAGATACAATTCCAAAAAAAATAAGCTCCGATGTCCAAATGTGGCAACTCTGGCAGTCTCCGACTCAAGTTCACTTTTCGTACATGCCCGATAGCCAAACTTTAGTTTCATGAAAAGTGACAAGATAGCTATGTAGATATGTGAATACTATCAAAGAGGCTGCGGAAGGACGAGATAGAAAATGATGCTGCCTATAACTGAGTTGCCGCTTTCGAGCAGTGCACACTGTATACATTACATTCATTCCAGGGAGAGAGGCCAGAAATGGATGTCAAAAACACCCGCCATGACCAATGCGGTGTACCTGGGATGTGATCCCGGCAGTTTGCAGGGTGGGTCGGCCACCGTGAGGAATTAGCAAATGATGCAGGGCGGTCAAGAGTGGCGTGGCACGGTCACTTAGTAGGTATCGGACGAACCCCGACGCAAGTTGCGGGAGTATCCCCGGGCCCGGTGTCATCCAAAACGCTACGTATCTCTAGTACCCGGACTGTGCCACGCGGCCACTGTTGGTTGCCCTTCATCATCTGTTCTATACGGTGCCGGGCCCCTCCCCGCACTGGAATCATATCTCAGGTACACCCCATTGTCCAGCATTGGTCATTGCGGGCGTTTTTGACATCCATTTCTGGCCCCTTCCCCTGGAATGAATGTAAGGCATAGCACACTTTGAGACCAAAACGACTTTTGCCATCATAGATGCTGAGATGGCGGCGCGCAGCATGTTGCTCTAGCTCCGCTTTAGCTAATGGCAGTAGTTCTTACCAGAATCCGGGTATCCAACATTCATTCTCATGTGATTTATTGGTGGCTGCCTCCTCCACTCATGTGGCCTACCCGTTGTGCTTGCCTTGTGATGAGAAGAGTAATAAGGGACTGAAGGGGATGATCGAAGCGAGGCGATTCAAGTCATTTGTTTACACAGTCGAAACTCGGAAGGCAAATTCTATACGGAAAAACATCTATCTGACGGATTGTAACAATGAGATTCGGGCGTGGCGCCGTTATACACATCAGGTGGTACTATTTCGCAAATCTTCAATTGGCAAGCATGCGTTCTAAAAACGACTTGGTAACGTGTGCGCGAAGCGAGATACGACAAGGGAACACGTCCGGGTGACTGAACAAGAGGTACCCACTGAGTATCTGTCCATAAGCACGAGCCACTGACAAACTCGACTTACTGAGTTAATCCGTTGTGCCATTTCGGCTCAAAGTCGACCACCTTCCCCTGGTCGTCTTGGAGAGGATGAAAGTCGAGCGTAGCAAGCATCGTAGCCATCGAAATCCACACAGATGCGTCCGCCGTGTGTCGTCCTAGTCAATCAAAGTCCTGTCAGTCGTCGCAAAAGCGCTGGATGAGTATGCATACCAGGGCATACTCTCCGACCAAAACCAAATATGAACTCCATCGGATCATTGTCGTTTAGCATACCATCTTTATCGAGAAATCTTTCGGGGATAAAGGCCTCCGCGTTCGGGAACCTTTCCTCGTCCCGAGACATGGCCCTAGCACAACTGTGATGAACTCTTCAACCTGCCAAAGATTCGAAACGGACATACCAAACATTTCCCACCACGGTTACACCTGTTTGGGGTGTATGTGATTCTGGATTTGTGAAGGAAACATACGACGCACCCTTGGGAATGTAGTACCCATTATAGACGTCACTTTGTGTGGTAGCGTGCCAGACGCCTGCGCAACTGTCAAATATTTCGAAGAACATGAATTGAAACAACAGCATTACCCATAGGGGCCACAGGATGCCATCGAACGGTCTCACGGATGATTGCGCCGACATATGGTAAAGTGGATCTATCACCGAAATCAGGGAGACGGTCCGTTCCGACGACCAGATCGATCTCTGCCTGAGCACGCCTCCATACGTGAGGGTGAAGTACCATCGCCAGTGTGAATATCATCAACGAAGAGGTCGTCTGCCAGCGCGATGAAAAGTGTGGCTACATCATTCTATGGAGCCACGTACCGTCTCGCCAGCCGCTGCACGGGATTAGATCATCAGTTTGCAGTTTGAGAATCAACGGCGACATTATATACCAAGAATAGCAGTCACGGCCGCTCGTTTCAGGGCGGCATCATGTTCTGCACGTTGCGACTCGTCTCGCCCCTGGATTCGTGACAGGTTGTCGGAAACCATCGAGAATGTTGGATGTTCACGAGAATTTTTCTAATGCATTGTAGGAATCAGTCAAGTAGGCGGCCCACGAAATTCAATTGGGTCACCATCCTCTCCTTGGCATATTGGTAGGGCAGCTCGGTTACTTTCTTAGACAGATCATAAGCGTGCTTTGCCTCGCGTTTCAACGATGAACCAGGAAGCCAGTCCGGGATGTGCAATACTTTGAGCAGCTGTAAACATACGTGCCCGCTATTTGTTTGCAAAGGATGACATACCGAAAGGGAACAACTTGATTAAGATAGATTTCTCCGGTGTTGCTGCTTGTGCCGACATTGTTGTGTATTCCTCGATAATCTCCACAATGGGGTCATGTTGTGGGCTCGGTTCATAATCGTAGGCCGCGGACATCGCTACTGCCGTGGAAAAACTAAAAAACCCCATGAATGACGCTGACCGGAAAAAGTATAAGTAGTCATTACGTGGAGAAATGCAATAAATATTGATCCGGATTGTTGGCAATGTTAATCACCAGCTGTCGAGCGCGATGAAGCTGCATTGGTCGAAAATTGAGTGCAACATTGGAGCGAAATGTCTGGTGAAACATGCGTCTGCACAATCGCCAGTGATCCCCGTATGGCGTAAAAATAAAGTTACAATCCCCTCCGAAACTGTGACGATGATCATCGGTCAGTCCACGAGGGGATAGTCCTCATGGCACTCACGGAGTAACGGCGGCAATAAAAGGGCGGTCTGAATAAATATGAGAGCGCTTCTCAAGCAATTCCACAGTATCCCTTTGCGAGCCCAGAACAATAACTTCCTGATCCAAAAGCCGGAAGTACAAGACATTGCCTACCATGGATTTTATATTATGACGCACATCACCTCGAACTGGTTTCAAAACTCACCATACTTCGAATGCCAGTCAGTATATGTTTTCCAAGGTTCCTCGATATTGATTGCATGGGCACTTCCAATTAGTGGGATCTGTGTAGGTCCTGGGGGCAGAGGCAATCCATCTCTCTCTCGCTTATCTCGAGCAAGGCGACGGATGTAGTCTATGGCGAGGATCAACGCTGGGACAGCCACCGCAATCTGAGCTGTCGACGAGTGCATTGTGAGAGCCTTGTGAGAGGGGATAAACGAATCTGTTCTGGGGATACACGAGCCCATGTCAACGTTTTATATTCGAACAACACCGCTTTAAGAATGTTCCTTACTTCCACCAGTTGATGTAAGAACATATCAACAAACGCTGTGCAGGACCTTAACAACTCCGTGCACGGGACATCAGTATCAGTGATAGGCATACATTTATTTCCCCAGCTATCATGTTCCAAGCACCGTAAGTGTTGCCAGCGTTACCAATGATCCGGTGAGCGAAATTCGGGCTCATTGATTCTACTGACCCTGCGACGAGCTGAAGGTTTGATAGGCATGTGCTGGCAGACACCACCGAGTTGAAGTCAGCCAATTATTAGGATAGTTCAGAGTAGAAAACTGGCCCCATCTTGGGGCTGTTTGAGTATAGATTTGAGGATTGATTCAATAGGGACGTTCAATAGTGGTGTTCACGGTAGCAAAAATTAGCAAATAGTTTCGTTCACATAGACAAATATTTGTGTGGATTTTGGTGTGAATTCCATGGACACAACGGCAACCATGCGGCAGGTTTCAATCGGAGATCTAATACTAGATGTCTCCCATTCGGTCATGGTTGAAGGGGGAGAGATGGATTACATTACCATTTGTATTTTATCCTACAGATTTTATCCTACAGATCAAAGGCAACTGCATGTGCCGCTTTGCTCACTGTTCACTCCATTTCCTTGCTAAAAATGGCGTTGGTTGTGCGGTCTCACTGAACCAGCGGAGTTTTAAAATGGCACACATCATCGACAAATCTGCTAGGGTCTAGCTAGGGTTTAGCTAGGGTTTCGTAGGGTTTGATGCAACCGTGAACACCACTAATGCTGATTTCGGCGGTCGTTTTGGGGCCGTTTTCGAGCCGTTTTCGACATGGATTTGGTTAGCCGAAATCAACCCAAAACTGGTTTTGACTTTGACCACCTGATTTTAAGTGTGATTTGGACGGATCTCGCCCATCGGGACAGACGGCGAAGTGGTGGCTGCGCGTCGGAGTACAAAGCCGGCAGATGTGAGCACGCACGCGATGCTGCAAAACTTCGCACGAACGACTTTGGTGGAGTGTCACATGCCTGTCACACATCGTCACAGCGTACTCTCAATCTCCACGGTCGTGGCAGTGTCAATGCCAGGTTGGGATGAATAAATGGTTTGTAAGATATAGTTCCTCTCATGTCTCAGGTGTAAACGCCAGTGTCCATTCGCTGCTCACGCAAAGCAATTCGCTTTTATTCTCCCTTTCACGATGCAGCCATCTACAGCCCCGATCGCGGTAATTGTGCCCGTCTTGATTATTGTTCTCGAGTCCATTCGCCGGCGCATTTGCGGCAAGCAAGAGAGGAATGGGTTAGCTCTGCCTCCTGGACCAGTACAGATCCCATTCCTAGGCAGTGCCCATATTGTCAACCTCATGGAGCCTTGGGTAACATATACCGACTGGCATGCTAAATACGGTGAGCTTTTGAGCAAGTTCGAGGTGACCCGAGTCACCATATGAAGCCCATGGCAGGAAACATACTATATCTCCGGATTTTGGATCAGGATGTCGTGGTCCTGGGTTCGCAATGGATTGCTGTAGAGTTGCTTGAGAAGCGCTCTCAGGTTTACTCAGATCGTCCCTTTATTGCCACACTTGCGCCGTCGGTACTGCTAGGGTTATTTCTCGCCCCACTGCTGACGACCGAGTCCATAGCTTTGGTGGGGACTGTAACTTTGCTTTCGCCCCCTACGGAGATCATTGGCGATCTTGTAGACGCATATTTCATCAGACATTTCGCTCTGATGCTGCCCTCAACTTTCGACCAATGCAGCTTCGCCGCGCTCGACAGTTGGTGATAAACATCGCCAACAACCCAGATCGATATCAGTCTCACTACTCCACGTAAGGTTCACCAGTACATTGTCAGCTGCATTTTCATTTATTGAACACTGTCAGTTTCTCCACCGCTGTAGCGGTTTCTGCCGCCTACGACTATGAACCGAGTCCACAACACGACCCCGTAGTAAAGATTCTCGAGGACTACATAACGTCGGGTGTACGAGCAGCCACCCCGGAGGGATCCATCCTGCTTAAGTTGTTCCCTTTTTGTGAGCCGTCTTTGGCAAGGCAACAGTCAGTCGCGCTTACTGCTGTTGAAAGTATTGCACATCCCCGACTGGCTCCCTGGTTCATCACTGAAACGTGAAGCAAAGTGCGCTCGTGACCTATCTGCAAAGGCAACAGAGATACCTTACCAATACGCCGAGGAGAGATTGGTGACCCCTGTTGAATTCTGTGCTATGTACTTGTTCGACTGATCTCTATCTGTCCCTTAGAAAACGTCTCGTGAACATCCTACGTTCTCCATGGTATCTGATCACCTCACCCGAATGAGGGGGCAAGATCAGTCGCGCCACGCAGAATATGTCAGCGCTCTCAAAAAAGCGGCTGTATCATCCATTCTAGGTACATTGGATTGCCATCGACGCGCGTGGCGAATCACTGATTAATACTCCAATACAGCGTCCGATGAAACAGTATGTGCCACCACAGAATGATACGGTTACGCTTCTCATGACCTTTGGGTCACTAGACAAGCTCGACCCTGATGGTGTTCACATTAGCGATGGTCCTTCATCCTCTCGTGTGGAAGCGTGCTCAAGCGGACATCGATCTAGTCATCGGGACGGATCGTCTCCCTGATTTCGGTGATAGACCTGCTTTACCGTACCTCGACGCAATTATTCGTGAGACCGTTAGGTGGCACCCTGTAGTACCTTTAGGTAAGACTGCTGTGTTAACCCAAATTTCTTGGACGATTTTAACAGCTACTCAGGTATATGGCATGCCACAACGAGAAGTGATGTTTACAATAGGTACTACATCCCTAAAAGTGCGCTGTCTTCTTTCCTTACAGCTGCACGACGTCATGTTTATGTTACACAGGTACAACCGTGGTAGCAAACGTTTGGTAGGTCTGCTTGGTTTGTTCGTCCGGTTGGAGAGCTCATCGCAGCTGCGGCAGGGCCATGTCTCGTGACGAGAGTCGATTCCCGAACGCAGAGGCGTTTATCCCCGAGAGACACCTCGACTCAGATGGCATGTTGAATAACAATAATCCGATGGAGTTTGTATTCGGATTTGGTCGAAGAAAATGCCCTGGTAGGCAAACCTATCTCCGACGTGGGCCCAACAATGGTTGACGGGACTTTGATATGATCAGGGCGGTACACGGCAGACGCATCGCTTTGGAGTGCAATCGCTATGATGCTTGCGACACTGGACTTTCGTCTCGCCAAAGATATTCAGGGAAAAGAAATCAGTTTCGAACCGAAATGGCTGAACGGACTCACTCAGTAAGCATATTTGACTGGCGTTTCGTGGTAGCATGGCAGAGATTGAGCCGACATGGCACCCAGCCTCCCAGATGTGTTTCCATGTCAAATCTCTCTTCGTGCGCATGTAAACAAGTTACGTCTGGAACATATGCTTGTCAACTGAATACGAGTGAGGTGGTGTACGATATACCAATTTACGAGATCGTTATACTTCAATTCCTTGGTAACGAGCTCTACGCACGAATCTCCGTTCCGCAGGTGTTGTCACGAAATTCGAGCGATATAAGCAATCTCAGCAGGTCGCTTGGCATTGTTTACAGCGTTAGCGTCGTACGCAAGACGTCTGCAGGAATCGACAGAAAAGGTGAGGTGGGTAATCGTTCGCCATAATGCTCGCCCGTGTGCACAGAGAGTGACCCAACACGAAAACACCTGCAAGCTGCTGAAACATCAAGCGAATCCTAGTCATACGGGTACACTTGCTAGAACCCAGGTGATACCATGAGCAAACTGATGAGAATCCCCAACAAGGTAGTTAGAAGCACCAAGCACGCCGATCAAAACGTACGTGTCGTGACACGACATTGTGTATTCTCATAGCAAAGAGCCGTATGTAGTACTGTGGCTTACCGCTAAAGAAGAGACTCTTGAAGAAAGGCAATTCGAATCACTCGTGCTACACATACCTCAAGAGACAACAGTAAATTCCACAAACAAACGTTCATCTATCGAATCTGTAACAATGGGACTTAGGCATGATCTTACAGAAGCTTGTACATATTATGGTGTTTTACGACGGGCTCAGTCGGTGAGTATGCGTTTCCGATTTGACTTCACGTGCGCACGCAGAGATATCCGACACGGAAACTTTTCCGGGCGACTGGAAGACCAACGTTAGTGATTCGATCGACAACGCAAGCCACCAGCGAATCTACTCGCCGAGTGATTCCGTTCAACCATTTCGGCTCAAAGTGGACTTCCTTGCCTTGGTCGTCCCTCGCAAGTTCAAAGTCGAGCGTTGCCAGCATCGTGGAGATCGCACTCCATAGAGATGCATCCGCAGCATATCGACCTGATCAGGTCGATGATGCGTCAGCCCGTCGTTCGAACACACGTAACGAGGCACGGCGCGCATACCAGGGCATATTCTTCGACCGAAACCAAACATGAACTCCATCGGATTGTTGTCGTTCAGCATGCCATCTTTGTCGATATATCTCTCTGGAAGAAACGCTTCCGCGTTCGGGAATCGAACTTCATCGCGTGACATGGCCCTGGCGGTACGCGTCATGAGCCCCTCAACCTGCAAAACGTTTGAACCAGACGTACCAAGCGTTTGCAACTACAGTTGCTCCTGTGTGGTGTAAACACGGGCTCACGCACCTCGAGGAGTACGACGCACCTTTGGGTATGAAGTATCCATTATAGATATCACTCTCTGACGTGGCATGCCATATACCTGAATAGCACTCAGACCCATATTGCGAATTAACATGACAATCTTACCCAAGGGCACCGAAGGGTGCCATCTAAGAGTCTCCCGAATGATTGCATTGACGTACGGTAATGTTGATCTATCACCGAAATCAGGGAGACGGTCTGTACCAACAACCAGATCGATCTCCGCTTGAGCACGTTTCCACACGTGAGGATGAAGAACCATCGCCAACGTGAACACCTTCAAGATTGAGCCGGTCTGCCAACGTAGTGAGACATGCGATAGCCTTATCCTGTATTGCTACATACTGTCTCTTCAGATCCTGCATGGCATTAAAAGATTAATTGATGGCTCCGGCACGAGTCGACTACGCTACAACATACCAAAAACGGATGTTATGGCCGTCCTCTTGAGAGTAGCAACGTATTCTGCACGATGTGACTCGTCTAGACCCTGCATTCGTAAAAGGTGGTCGGAGACCATGGAGAATGTTGGACGTTCGTGGGACATTTTCTAATCGACCTAAAAGTCAGCCAAGTAAACTTCGGTCACTTCAATAGCGATCACCATTTTCTCCTCGGCATATTGGTAAGGCATCTCCATTACCTTTATAGATAGGTCATAAGAACATTTTGCTGCACGTTTCAGATATGAACCAGGGAACCAGTCAGGGACTTGTAACACTTTTAAACAGACTACCGTGAATAGGGCCGCACTACTGTTCAAGCAGACAACAACGTACGAAAAGGAAACAACTTGAGCAGGATTGCATTCTCCGGAGTGATCGATGGCACTGCAGCCGTCATCAAGTCCTCAAGCATATGTACGACGGGGTCGTCTTGCGGACTCGGTTCATAGTCGTACACAGCGGACACTGCTACTGCCGTGGCGAAACTAAAAAGGGAGGGTGAATATATATGTAACTGAGAATGTAGAGTCTTACGTGCAGTAATGGGACGGATACCGGTCAGGATCGTCGGCCATACTAACCACCAACTGTCGTGCGTAACGAAGCTGCATTGGACGGAAGCTGATTGCGGCCTCAGAGCGAAACGTCTGATGAAATATACGTCTGAAGAATCGCCAATGATCCCCGTAGGAGGCAAAAGCAAAGTTATTATCCCCTCCAAACCTTCGTAACCACGATTATCCTTAGACGAATGACGCGAGGTAGCCCCGATAACACTCACGGCTTGAGCGTAGCAACGAAGGGGCGATCTGAGTAAATCTGAGAGCGCTTCTCAAGCAACTCTACAGCAACTTGCTGCGATCCCAGGACGACGACATCCTGATCCAAGAGCCGAAGATATAACACATCCCCTACCGTGGA
Organism: Boletellus aff. lepidospora; assembly: GCA_038094175.1. NCBI lineage: Eukaryota > Fungi > Basidiomycota > Agaricomycetes > Boletales > Boletaceae > Boletellus > Boletellus aff. lepidospora. Next base: position 11,133 of record JBBPTT010000611.1, read on the forward strand.
CCCGTTACCCTGGACATCACGGATTGGTTGGGAGACTTACCATATTTAGCATGCCACTCGGTATATGTCACCCAAGGTTCTTTGATGTTGACGGCATGGGCACTTCCCAGCAACGGGATCTGCGTTGGTCCTGGGGGCAGAGGTAGTCCTTTCCTCTCTTGCCTGCTTGTATTGAGGCGGCGAACACACTCTAGAGCAATAATCGATATGGACACGACAACCGCGATTTGGGCTGTCAATGACAGCATCGTAGGAGGAACGAACAAGACGGGTCTTGTGGGAGGCGTCTTCTAATGTCAGACGTTTTATACCTGTCCTGAGCCGCGTTTGGGACGGGAAGAACCAGGGGTAAGTTCGTCCGCCGATTCGGCCGCTTCCTGATATGTTGAGATGGGGAAACCTGACGGCGGCAATGACCTCGTGAGGGACTAGGTAGCAGAAGGCGAGTAACATCGGGACTTGTCCTAACCGAGTTTCAAGTTTGCTTACCATGAATGGTGCTGTAGTGCGCAGTAATAAGGTTAGCGAGCCAGCCCTTTCCTGTAAAGTCAAATCTGTCGTTCATGTGACAGTGGTCAATCCTGGAAATGAAGATGATACCAGTGTATGACACGTCCGAATGCCTGCACGCCGAATTCTAACTGATGGCCGTTGCACGTTGAGTCCTTGAGGTTTCGAGGCCCATCACTCAAGGCCCAAGGGTTTCCTGTTCCCTTCCTCCGCTCAGGCTGCTCCTCCCTTGGCAACTCCCACACAAGCCTCTCTTCCCCGATTCCAGATTCTCACTCCTGATGTCCCTACTCCCATCCCTGCCCCTCTGCCCGCTTCTCCCCTCCTCCCTTTGCCTTTGACGGTCTTGATCACCGCTCCTCCACTGCCACACCACATGGTGTCTTCACTTCAAGTCACGACAAGCTGTACCTATCACGACTGCAGGTTGGCCTCGATTTCTGGACTGCTTGGGATATTTTCCCTCGCCAGCGCCGTCCGAGGTACGTATCAGAGACCCTGAATGATTTGCGACCAACATACCACAATTCCCAGCTACCAACGGCTGTCATCGAAAGCACAGAGTCCGGCGTATTCCTGGTCGCCATGCCACCAAGTTTCGATTGCTATGAGGTCCGGAAGTCCGGTCGTGCTCGATTCAGCCTGAGCAGAGAGGGATAAAAGGACTGGTAGAATACGGTCATGTGAGCGCTTGGTGATAAGGAGACCCACGCCTGATGCAAATATGGCGAGTGGCGCCGGAACAGAGTAAAGTTGGTCAGCGTCAAGGAATATGGTTATGGCAAGTCTTATCCTCTTGTATACGTACAAGTTCTCAGCTAACGATGCCTCTTTTTGGGCCGACCAGATTTGAACTGGCACCACCGGGCCACACACAACTTCTGACAGCACACCCTACTCGAAAAGGCCGCTTGCAGTAGGGAATGCCTGTTACCTATAAATGATAATAACAATAATGTCTCAGGTCCGCTAGAACTGACGCGGCGGCAATGTCCGGTACTTATGTAAGTTGCTGTGTAGATTATGGACGTGCAATCAAAAAAGGAAAAATTTCTGCCACCTCACGTAATTATCTGCAAACCCGCTCTGCAACGCTACCTATCATCTGGACACTCCCCTCATGTTAGTCATGGAGAGCTGTTTGACTGGTCACAGCCTGCCGGCCTGAAACGCGCAACAAATAAATGGGACATAAGAGAGACAGATAATCAAGCGATGACTAAAGCCGGAACTATAGGAGATAACTGTAACGGAGGCTCTTGCCAGAATCGCAGCGCCACACCCTGACCGGTGGGGCAAAGCTGTACGGCTCAGGCTCACACCTTCCCCTTCCAGGCCCGCCAGAGATACACTGAAGCACCAAATGCCAGTGCAGCGCTCAACGTGCTCACCTCGAACGTCAACGTCCAACACGCCGGTCCGTGACACACTTCATCTTTGTTCGCTCCAGCGTCAGGCACGTGGGCGGCGGAGATGAAAGCATAGAGATACGAGAAGGCAGGGGTACCAAGGAAAGGCGCGTAGGTGAGAATGCCATAGTTACGACCCAGGTTTGAGAGGCCCCAGATGGAGGAAACAAGGGATGGCCTGTGGGAGGATAGGGATTGTCAATGATAGCTGAGGGGAGAAAGAACAGACGGTAGGACGACATACAGGACGGTAAATGCACACCCATACGCGGTGCCTGCGCCAATACTGCGGCCACGCATCAGGGAAGCAAATGATCAGACCCTGTTTGGTGATGAGAGGAGAGGAAACGGACCTCAGCGCCCATACGGTTGCTTGCTCTCTAATACCAACTGCCATCCAAGCGAAGGTGCAGACAAGCAAGGCCGAGGAGAATGCAAGGAACACAATTCTGCTTGTACGATGCTGCTGCAGGTAGCCACGACTACCATCTATGGCTTGAGAAGGCACGGGCGAAACGATGTCCGCGAGGGGACCAACGATCAGGCGTGAGACCGTATTAGAGACGGAGAGTAAGCGGACTTGGCTTGCGGTACTAGGCACAGCGGAAGGGGTGTCGAAGGAGGCGGGGACGATAGGACCTCGATTCGGAAGGGAGAGAACGATGGTGCCGATATTAGAAATGATCATCTCACACTGTCCAGTGCATGAATAAACGCAGCACAGAACAAGAGTATATCGTCATGTCAACTTACAGATCCGAGAACGACAAATACAATAAAGGCTAGGACCCAAAAGTTACGGTCAGATAATACGTCTAGTGTGCTGTTTTCGAATTGTGGGGATTCGTCAGAGACGGGCACGACGGTGATTTGAGTGTGATCATGCTCATCACCGTTCCTATTGGTCTTGTTCGGAAGTAGTGTGGTGCGTTCGTTCGGTGCCTCTGGATCATGTGCAGGGGCGACCAGTTTAGATTCTAAAGGGGTCGAGGGTATGATGTGCATGGTGAACCCCCCTATGAGGTGAACGCATCCACAGAGTATAACGAGGAACCGTAGGAAACGAGTGACATCGACTTCGCCATCAGGGGACGAAAAATATCTGGAGGCGAGCATGGAGAGGAATGTAGGCGAGAGCCCATAGAGGGCCATGCTTGTTCCAGCAGCTATTCCGATATAGTTTGGGAAATTCTTGGAGGCAGCAAAAACGGACGAAAAATAGCTATCACGATGCACCGGCGTTGGTACTGGCAGCATAGGAGAACGGGGTGACATACGAGAATACGGCACCTAACCCCCCGATAAAGAAAAATATGGCAAGTCTGTGGAACGTGGAAACGGAGGACTGAGTGGTGACCTCTGATGACTTGGCTATCTCGTTAGCGAATAAGCCGAAACCGGTGGAAAAGAAACAAGCAGCAATCAAGGAGCACGCCCAAGCACCATAGTAATCAAGGATCTTGCCGACGAAAGCTGCAAAAGGATATTGTCCCATCATACCGCTGATGCGTGCGAGTAAACAGGAGAAGGCTGTAGTGGAAATAAAGCGTACGCAAGGGCAATGGTGGTCAACTGTAGTTGTGTGAACTTCAAGTGGGCCGCCAACGCCGGCGAAAGGATCGGAAAACAGAAAACACCTCCGGCGCATATCCTGGTGGGTGACAGCGTGCATCAGTATCAGCTTGCCTGCAGCGGTTGGAAACGAGACGAACGCATTAGCGCCCACGGAGAAGCACAAGAGCGCGACCCTCAACTTGCGCACATAAGAACGAGTCGAGCCGTGTTGGGCCATGGCAGACATGAGTGGCGAAAGAAATTAAAAGTCTATGCGGTCCACCATCCACACAGCCGAGGGAGGGAAGGAGGAGAAAGCCGGCAGTGTGGTCGGAGTTGACTCGGGCACGGATATGGTTGTTTTACCACACGTAACCACGTACCGGCCTCCGGGTCGTGGCGGGACACCGTTCGGCTCACCGTGATATACGTCAAGTTGACTGCATATGAGCTCAACAGCTTGGGCAGGGGCCACAGTTTTGGTTCAGAGCGTTTGTAGGAGTGCAACACTCTGGACACAAGGATTTATCTGTCCAATTGGCCAGCACGCTACATCTGGCATACATGAAATCTGGGAGTCCGTACGCGATATCAAACGAGCAGCTCGGGGCAGCTGGTGCCAACTGCCGACCCGAGACTCAAGGCCATTTTACAAGTCTTGTGTGGATGAAGGTTGGATCAGGGGCTAATTATCCTACTTTGGGTGGTGGCAAACAATGGAACAAAAAGCCAATTGTCCACACTATATGCGCCATTATAACTAGCACACGATCATGCTGGACGACCCGTTTCCCCCTCCCTCTCTGTTTCCACAGGCGTTTGCTGGTCAGCCCTGTGGTCTCCTCGTCCCCGTCTCGCCTTCGTTTCTTGCACGACCATGGAGTCGTTCCCGTTCTTTTTCAAAGTTCGTGCCACCACTTTCAGTGAGTACCGTTTTTATTATACTCATATCTCGGCCGGCTTACGCTATCCTAGCATGCATCATGTTGCTTAGTTTTCTATGGCTCGTCTTGTTATCTGTCGAAATGTTTGCCCGGTGGGGCGTGTCCGATCGGATTAGTCGTACGTTTCATTTCTTTACTGTTCCATCCGGTCTAACATGCGATTAGATTCATTGATGATTCTATTTGTCCTCGTGAATGCCATTACACTCATGATATTACCCATGCTGTATGTCTCTGTTCCATATTTCTAACTTGGCTGCTAAGCGCTAAGCATGCACGCCCAGTATCCTTGTTCAATTTCGTATCTGGTTAGACGCAGCGCGTTTGTTCCTTCTGGTCGTCCTTCAAGTCGGTGTGTATCAACGCAAATAATGCGTGAACTGCCAAACTCAATTCATCCCGTCTCAGGTTCCGCCACAGCTGGCACCATTTGGAGTCCTAGAATTCAGTGTCCTGACCGAAGTATGGCTAACTGCTTTCTTCAGCTCGACATGGCTGATATAATGTCTCTCACAGCTCCCGATGACTTTGGCGTGTGTCAGCTTATTGACGTTTATACTATGATGGCTTTCTGGGTCATACCTGCAATATGTGAGCCCCGAACGCTACCCTATCAGAACAACATCGTCATTCACCCTGAAACAGTGGTTTTTTATTCAATGTATTTTGCAATAGTGGTCTATCTGCAGTCGCGCATCCCGGTTGTTGTAGAGCTCAAGTTGCAGAGACATCATTCGGGCGATCCCGAAATAGGCTTCACTGATTCCCTATCCTTGTGGAGAGAAAAATTGAAAGAGATTGTCAGAGAGCAGGGTCCAGACGCCACTATGGGTGTCCCATCCCGGTCACTAGTGTTACCTTCCATGGTCCACGCTCGCCAGTCTTCACTTCCCCAGTCTTTCGCATCTCAGAGTCAGTTGACCTCGCCAACTGCACCGCGACGTCAGTCGACGATGCCACCATCTTTGCCGCATAGTGACCAACAGCCCTTCCCTCCGTGCCGTTCAGCAACTAGTAGACACCGCTCCCTACCTGCGTTCAAGCACGGCGCTCATGGGGCTCATCTTCCGCCCTTGATCGTATTATCCCCTTCTCATCCTCACGCCTCTACATCTACATCTACATCTCACCTTCAGACACCATCATCACATTCTCACTCTATACCTTCACCCGCGAACCCCCATAGCCTATCGTTCAATGCGGGCCCTGGCGTTGCGGGTGCCCAGTTTCCCAAGGTTCGTTCGAGACATCTCTCAATGATTCCCATGGCTTCCTCTCTGGGAGAGGTGCCGAGTGGTGATGGGAACTCTAACACCCGCCGCGCGCGAGTGAGACTATCAAAGCCACTTCCCGTTCATCTAATGTAGCTCTAGAATGCAACTTTTTACCTATTCTTATTTGTATTGGGACTCTTTTTTGCCATTTCTCATTGTAGATTACGATGGACTCGGTGTACGAACAGGAACAGCAGAAATTTGGCCACTCATAGATGTAGAGTTGCAATAGTAGGAACAATACATCTCCGCTTAGACGGCGCAGTCACATGAGTACTAGACGCTTGGCACATCCATATTGCCATCAACTACAAACTCCTCGGCGGCCAGGTTGATGCACTCATAGTCCCAGGCCGGTCGTAACAACAACACAGGCGTCTGCAATCTTTGTTACGTGCTCCCTGCCTTCCTACACCAGCGACGTTTTGGCACCATGGAGAGCTGGGATCCGGTCGCTCTCAAGGCAAGTCCACTCTTAATGCGCGTTTAGTCCACTCGCTCAACGTATGGGCACTGACACAGGCTCTCTTGCGGACGACTTCGCAACGCCTCGGCCAGCTTCAAGAACGCAAGGATTCCCAGAGTCAGCTCACGCGACGCGACATTGCAACATGCCTCTCCCATGGTCACGTTGCCCTCGCTCGCGCCAAAGCGGCGAAGCTGATTCAGGAGGACGTGATGGGGGATTTAATGGAAGAGCTGGAGATGTTGGTGGGCGTGGTCGGGAATCATGTGGGGGAGCTGGCGGGGGTTGGGTTAGGGCTGTGGCATGACGAACTTAATGGCGACTCCGAGGCGGTGCAGGGCGAGAGCGGAAGCAGCGGTCGTGTCGGGTGAGTGGGCGGAGGTTAATCAATCGTTTTCAAATGGGGATCGCTGACGCTTGACGGTGGGTCGCCTGGGGACTTTCGGCGCCGTCCATTAGTAAATTGCCGCGGACGAGTCCCGTTCTGCTCGAGGCTGCTGCAAGCATCGTACACGCCGCGCCAAGCACTGAATCTAAAGGTATGTATATATTCTTCCCCCCTCCTTTTTTCCTACTCCGGGCTCGCGTTGATACCGAACATGCTTTCTGATCTGATTTTGCACGTGTGAAGATCTGAGTGCGGTGAGGGATGTTCTCATTCAACGGTTGGGGCCCGCGTTTGCTCAGACGGCATCCGCGCCTCGGGACAACCATGTCTCTCCGCGCGTGAGTACCCCTTTCCTCTCTCTAGTTCTTTACCTTTGTCCTGTCGGGCCATCTTTCTGACCTGCCCGTCGGGTTGTGAAATACAGGTAATGCAAGTCCTGTCTTCCCCAACCCCCACGGCCTCAAAAATGGATGAATACCTCGCCGAGATTGCACAAACATACGGCGTCACGTGGGCCCCCGAACTCCGTCGAGAAGGCCTGTACGTTTCTTCGACCTGGCGACCCGAGCTCCTTGGCTAACCTTCACATCGATGCAGACTCAACGTCATCTCAGAGATTCTGCGCGTGGATGTTGGATCATCACCTATCGTAGATCTTCCACGTTTGCGCGAGATCAGTGCACGCGGTACGTCATCCTTGGGATATGAAAGCCACGCGTAGTCAAAGTCACGACGGTTGACTGATGCTTTGCTCGCGATAGGGCTCCCTGACAATCCACCGTGGATACGACCCCGTATATGGAGGTGAAACCTTTACATCTTTATCGAACGCGCAAGTCATAACTTGGGTGATAAACAGGTTGTTATTCGGCACCCTCCCAGTTTTGAAAACGACGTGGGCCAAGGAAAGCCAAAAGCAACGTAGTAGTTACTATGTGCATTCTCTCCTTTTTGTTGTGGTTCTGGCTAATTTCTCATGACAGGATCTTGTGTGTCGCCTCCTTCCCCCAGTCGCCTCTCTACCTCCGCCAACCAACCCTCTCTCCTCAACTGACGTGCTCCTCGCTCGGATATCCGACTCCCTCTTCCGCGTTTCTCCGGACCTGTTTGCTCTTCTGGGAAACGAACCAAAAAGCGTCCACTTGGGAAAATGCCCACTTGATCGCACTGCACCGGACGCTATTCGCATTGCATGCGCGTCCAATCTCGACAGACGGTTGGCCCTTCTTAGAGGAGACGATGACGCCTGGGAGACGCCAGAGATCCGTCTCGAGTCAGATCCCAACGGTAGTCCAGACCACCCAACGTCACCGCCTCCGCCGTCCACGACGCCTACGTCCACTCCTCGGCGTCGGCGTCGTCCCACGGTTCTCGTACCTTCCAAGGCGTACAATGCACCCCCCGCACACCGCGCCCATCTTTCTGCCCTCCTCCGCCTTTTCTACGTCCACAGTTCGTTGAATCCGGCTGTTCAGTCGCCGCACGTCCCTTGGTTGCTCGTTCCGCTCTACAGTGCGCTCGTTGGGGAGACTGATGAAGACGAGGTAGCACATGCTGAGGCGGACACGTTCTGGGTGTTTGAGGCGCTTGTGGGAGAGATTGCTGAGCTGGAGGAAGAGGACGGGGGAAAGATTTGGACACAAAAACTGAGTGATCGAATTAGGTGGGCCGACGGGGAGCTGGCCACCAGCCTAGTGCGTCTTTTCGTGTGCTTTTGACCTCGCCGACTAACGCCTCGACGTTTCACACGACAGCATGCGACCGGGCTGGACCCTGTACTCCCGCACTACTCATAGTCGGTTCCCCTCCACCTGTCGGAGATTTTCTTTGGCTCACGCTCCCTTTTTTGTTGGACAGTCGCTGGCTTGCGCCGTTGTTGGCACAAACCATTCCCTTGTCGTCCGTGCTCTCCGTTTGGGACGTCCTCTTTTCACGCCCGGCGCGCACGCGCGACACGAACCCCAAGCTTGAGCACCTCATCGATATAAGTACCGCGCTCCTCGTCCGCGCCCGAGCACCCCTCTTTCGGTACGTGTCGGACTTTTTTTTTTTCCCCGGTACGTCCCCTCCCTAATTTGACGACCGTCGCAGACTCGGCAAGCCGGCACGGAATACGCCCGGTCTCTGGACTCGGGAACATGCGGCTCTCCGACCACCTTCGCCGCTCCGTCCATGGGAGCTGAGCGATGCGTTCACGGAAGGCATGGCGCTCCTCACGTCCTACCCGATTGACGCCGCAGGCGGCATAGACCGGATTCTTCAGACAGCCTCGGATCTCGCCCAGAAACGGATCGAGTTGGGCGAGAAACAGAAGGAGCGGGAGCGGGAGAACGTCGGGTTCGGAACACGGATTAAGCAGCAGATGTGGAAAGGGTTTACGAACCAGGTGGCGGATGAAGCTGAAGGTCCGGAGGAAGAG
>JBBPTT010000612.1:0-20049 GCA_038094175.1 Boletellus aff. lepidospora
TAATACATGCCTGGGGATCTTATATACTGTTAGGAATATGGAGCTGACTAAGAATCGGCCGGTAAGGAGTCATCTACAGTTACTGTCCATAGTACAGCATCTGGGGAATGGGGAACACAAGATGATGCGAGAGAATCATCTGGGAAGAAAAGGGTCCATAATAGAAATGGGCACATCATGATCAAGGGGAAAGACTGGGGGCATAGCAACGGTGGTTGAACCCATCGGAAGATGACTATCAGATGATGACACAATATCAAATGCATACATGGAAGGAGGAGAAAAACTCATCAAAGTAGGTCTGCGTATCTGCCGCCAAAAGGTAGTAGCATTTCTTGTAACAATACCTCCAAAGTAGACTGGAGGCTGTTACGCTGAACGCACACCGAGTGTCGTGTCAGCTACCTGTAGTGAGGCAGACTCTCACGAAGAGGTCACAGCGTCTCGACTACCTAGGAGATCTCGAGGGACTGAGGGGACTCGAGGAATGCTCGAGTCTATCGAAGGACAGAGGGATCAGAAGGATGGTGATGGAATCGAAAGAACTATGAGCATAGCCCGTGGACAGAGGATCGAGACTGAAGACTACTAGCAGAGCTAGTGGGCGAAGGTCGAACGGAGAGACTGTGTTACAGTTTTTCCTTTTCTTCCTCCTAGATAAGTCCCCTTCACTTTCAAACCGGACCACGACGACTGCTAGTCTATCCATAGGGACTCTCTTTGATCAGCCAAAGCTCAGTCATCGATGACTATTCCCCAGACGTACACATCACTTCCCTATCCCTTCACTCCATCACCGTCTCACCTCATCACATTGTCACATCATCACACCTTCACCATCTCACAATGATGGTAGTCAAGCATAGCCTCGCAGCCACCATCTTTTGATCCTCTGATCCCATCTCTGATGCTGCGCATTGATCCATCAGTTACCATAGTTACTTGTGACTCATTCTGACTCACTGCGGCTGTACGCACAGCCCGTCCTATCACTATATAGTCGATCCCAGTTTGTATCATAGTTCCCCAGCTAGTTCTACGCAATCTACGTGTAGTTATCTGGCCTCCACGAGACTGCACGTCGCAGTTAGTGAGAACCTCTCGTGTCTTCGCACTACACCTCAGAGTGTGCGCTCGACTAGTCGCTTTCATTGGTTTTGGACTTAGTGTCGAACCTTTGACCTTGCTGGATAATTCCACACAAGCGTAACAGACTGCGAGCGAAGCTCGTGGACTGGGACTGAGGTTGACACAAGGTACGCGTGTTACTGCGCAGATCAAGAGTAAAGAACAAAGTGCTAAGGCTAAGGTATATATAGCATGTGCTTAGTAAACGAAGGAATACTATGGAACGTGGTGGAATGATTAGGTAAGTGGTTACCATCAGAAGTGAGTCAGAGTGAGTCGTGTCCCATCAAGGGATCATGATGGTTGTAACCAGGTGACCAGATTGATGAGATCTGGTGATCGAAGTGTAAAGAGGTTTAAAGCGGACGAAGATAAGATAAGATGAGGGAAAATAGGGGCTTAGACCCGAAGGTGTCCCCGAGCACTAGGAAGACTGTAACATTACCCCCTTTGTATGATTGAACTCCTGGTTCGATCCAAAAGAAAATAGACTCCCCAGAATGATGGATGGCTCGCTGTCAAAGAAGACTATGCCAGGAGCAGGGACGTTCCATCAAGGGACAGGGAGAGTGGGTTATGGTTTCAACGTCTGCAGGATGTGGCAGTCTTTGAGTGGAGGGCTCGTAAAGAGAGAGCGACGTGTATGAGCAGGAGGAGTTCTTTGGAGGATGGACGATACCATAGGTGGGAGTGGTGGTGGGGTGTTACGCGTCAAGGTAGTCCTAGATTTTGGGAGTTACGAAGGGCGGAGATGAAAGAAATGGTGTGGGGCGAAATTGGAAACAATGTAGAAGACAGAGGGAGAGAACGATGAGGGTGAAGGGAGAGGAATTATTTTGTGGGAGAGAAGGACTAGTGGGTAATGGGATGGGAGCATGGTCAGGAGTGGGTACGTAAGTGGAGAGACATGGAGAGGAGGAGATTTATCGTAAGTTCTATCGTAGGTGATGGTCTTTTTTGTATTTAGCTAAGATGAGGGGGGAATTACGTAGATTGGGTTCTGGTTCCCAGGTGTTTTCGGTGGAGCCGTAGCCTTTCCAGGAGACGAGATATTTGTAGCGACCGGGAGAACCATGATGAGCGAGGAGAGATTCTACTTCGTATTCTTCATCGTTTCCAATGAGGACAGGAGGGGGGTTAACAAAGGAGGGTCCATGTACAGAGGTTTGTCTAAACGGAGAGAGGAGGGAGGCGTGGAAGACGTCATGGATTTTCCAAGTGGGGGGAAGTCGTAAACGATAGGTGATGGGAGAGAGGACTTGGGAAATTTCGAAGGGGCCATGGCGTTTTGGGGCGAGTTTCCTAGAGGGATAGGGAATGCGAAGGTTAGTGTTTTCGAGCCATACTTTATCTCCGACGTTCCACGGAGAGAACTTCCTAGTGAGGTGGCAACTCATGGCGAGTCGAGCGGAATCGTGGGCAGCAAGGGCTTCTTCTCGGGCTCTGGAAAGGGAAATGAGGCGGTCAGTGAGGGCTGGGAGAGGAGTTTTACCCAGGGCTGGGTAGGCACATGGTTCATATCCCAAAAGGAGAGAGAACGGGGATTTCTTGGTGGAGCTGTGGGGGACGGAGTTGTGGTGGAACTCGGCAGTAGTTAGGTAGTTAACCCAATCTAGGGGGTCGTTAGCGCAGAATATTCGTAAGTATACTTCGAGTTCTTGATTGGTTTGTTCCGTTTGTCCGTTGGTCTGAGGGTGGTACGCAGTGGAGAGGCGAACATCGTATTCGAGGAGGTGAGCGAGTTCCTTGGCGAAGGTGGAAGCGAATTGAGGTCCTCTGTCAGAGATGATGGAATCGTGGAGGCCGAAGCATTTGAATACATGGTCAAAAAAGAGCTTGGCGACTCCTGCAGCATCAATGGTTTTTAAACAGGGGATTAGAATTACCCCCTTTGTAAGTCCGTGGTCGACCACAACCATGACAGAATCAAAACCGGAAGAGAGGGGGAGGTCGGTGACAAGGTCTACTGAGATTTGCTTGAATGGGAGGGGAGAGGTGGATGGGATAGGACTAAGTGGGGGAACGACGGGGTGAGTGTTTACTTTAGATTGCTGGCAAATGGCGCATCCAGCGACGAAGTTCTTGATATATGTGGCGAGGCCGGGCCACCAATAGTCGCGTTCCACGAGGGCTTTAGTACGGAATTGGCCGGCATGGCCGGAGGTGGGGGAAGAGTGGAGGGAGTGGAGGAGATCAGATCGTGCGTTGGGGGGGACGTAAAGTCGATCTCGGAAATATAGTTTCCCATCTACAAGGGACCAGTCCGAAAGAGAGGAACGGGGAAAGAGGGGGGATCCGTCTTTGAGAGCATTGGTGGCGCGGAGTACGATGGGGTCAGAGGGGGAAGATTTGGAGATTTTGTCGGCAAGGGCAAGATCGAAGGCAGCAATGACGGTGGGTTCAGGGATGATGGGGGAGATATTGTCGAATGTGGTATCTACGGAGTCTCGTCGAGAGAGTGCGTCAGCCGGTCCCATCTGTGTGCCGGGTGTGACTTTCCAGACGATATCGAAGTCTTGGAGGAGTAGCGGGCCTGTCGTCGAGAAAGTTTCCGGGGATCCTTGAGGTACGAGAGGTTTTTATGGTCTGTGAGAATGGTTACTGGGTGCGGAGTACTGAGGAGGTAGTGTCGCCATTCTTGTAGGGTGAGGATGACAGCGAGGAGTTCTCGGTCGTAAATGTCGTAATTTCGTTCAGCTGGGGCGAAGGTCTTGGAGTAGTAAGCGCAAGGGTGGAGGTCGCTGTTGGTGTCAGCTTGTAGGAGAATTGCTCCTGCGGCGAGGAGGGATGCGTCTGTCATGAGGGAGAAAGGTTTAGACGGATCAGGGAGTGAGAGAACGGGAGCAGAGGAGAATGAGGTTTTCAAAGTGAGGAAGGCTTTTTCTTGGAGGGGGGTCCAAGACCAAGGTTCGTTCTTGCGTGTGAGGAGGACGAGGGGGGCGACGATGTTGGAAAAGTTCGGGATGAACTTTCTGTAGAAATTAGTGAAACCTAGGAAGCTACGAACTGCTTTGACTGTGAGGGGGGGTTCCCATTCCTTAATCACGTTGAGTTTGACCAGGTCCATCTCGACGACTCCCTGTCCAATGATCATACCTAAATATTCCATCTTTGGAGTATCGAAGGAGCATTTTGGAAGTTTGAGGGAGAGGTTGTGGTCATGAAGGCGTTGGAAGACCCTGAGAGTGTGTTGGTGATGAAGGGTGAGGTCGTCCTTGGTGTGGATGCCAATGTCGTCCATGTAGATCTTCAGCCATCCTTCAGCGAGGATGTCTGCGAAGATGTGGTTCATGAAGCTTTGAAATGTAGGGGGAGCGTTATTAAATCCAAAGAACATTACCGTGGGTTCAAAGAGACCAAGCGGGGTGATGAACGCGGCTTTCCATTGGTCTTCCTCTCGAAGGCGGATATTGTTGTATCCCCATCGAATGTTGAGCTTGGTAAAGATCGTGGATTCCTTCATGTCATCAATGAGGTCACTAATGAGGGGTAATGGGTAAGCGTTTCTAATGGTAAAAAGGTTTAGGTAGTGATAGTCTTGACAAGGACGAAGGGTGCCATCTTTCTTGGGAACGAAGAAAAATGGGGAAGCCTGTGGAGATTTAGAGGGTACGATACGGCCCGTTTTGAGGTTTTCGTCAATGAATGCTTTGCAGGCGGCCTTCTCAGCGGGGTTAAGTGGATACACCTTAGCTATTTTTGGAACGAAGTTAGGTTTTAGGTCAATGATGTGATCGTATGGGCGGTGAGGGGGAAGGACAGAGAACATCTGTTCGGAGAATACATCGGCATACTCCTTACACCAATCAGGGATGGTTTGTTCCTTGGGGGTCTCCTGTTGGGCGAGCTGGGTGGAGAGGGTGATCTTGTCAATTTGATGCGGCGGGGTGCGAATGGTGACCTTCTTAGCGACCCAGTCGATGTCGGGGTTCCATTTATTGAGCCAGGTGGTTCCTAGGATTACCTTTTTCCCTCCTAGTTTGGTGACCATAAACCTAACGTTGTCAGTGAACGAAGAGAAGGAAACTTGGGCATCAATAGTAAATTTGATGACCCCGGCCCGGTTGCTGGTTCCATCTACGTTAGTGGCGGTGAGTGGGTGAGTCATCCGACGGATACCGGATCAGAGATGAGGGACAAGGGATGGGTCAATGAAGTTACCGGTGGCTCCACTGTCAATCAGGGCCACAGTGTTGATGATCTGAGATTTGGATTGAAGTCGAACAGAGAGGCGGATGGTCCGTTCGCTGAGGTGTCCTTTTTCGGTGTAGACGGCCGAGATGACGGGCGAGGGTCGAAGGGCTTGGGGGGGTGTGGCTGGGTTTACCGGGGTGGGTTTGTTCCTGGGGCAGGTTCGGGCGATGTGTCCGGGTTGTCTGCAACGGTAGCAAAGGTGGTTAACAAAACAATGAGTTACCTTTTGGGGGGTGAGTTTCCCAGTGTGGATGGAGTCGATCTCCATGGCGTCGGGGTCAGGGTGATTGGCTGGAGCGGGGGGTTCAGGGTGGAAATTACCCTTCTGGAGGTTTCTAATGCGGGTGGCTTGGGCATGGAAGGTCTTGGCCTTCTTGATCCATTGATGGATGGTGGTGGGAATGGTTTCCATGGAGAGGATCATGGTGGATATATCAGTGTTGAGTCCCTCGGTGATAAGGTGGATGAGGGTGGCGTCGTCGGTGATGTGGGCTCGTGCGGCTAGGTTCTGGAAGTCGACGATGTAGCGTTGGAAGCCATCGTCGGTCTTGGTGGGCCTTTGTCGAAGGGTGATGAGTTCTTGGCAAGCGGTGGTTTCTTGGTCGAATGGGTAGAAGGTTGATTTGAATTGGTCGGAGAATTTGTCGAAGGTTTTTTCTGATGGGGGGTTAGTGGGGTCGGATAATCGATCATACCACATTTCCGAGAACGGGATGCCGTGTCCGTTGCTCATTTTATTGAGCGTGGTTACGACCTTGGCTAGGTCCGTGCGGTAGATGGCGGAGTTGATACTAAAGTAGGCCCTCATGGCCT
Organism: Boletellus aff. lepidospora; assembly: GCA_038094175.1. Lineage (NCBI taxonomy): Eukaryota > Fungi > Basidiomycota > Agaricomycetes > Boletales > Boletaceae > Boletellus > Boletellus aff. lepidospora. Next base: position 6,136 of record JBBPTT010000612.1, read on the forward strand.
TGATCCATTGGATCGCGTCATTGGGTTCTCCTGAGAAGTCAGTTGGGAGAGCGGCTGTAAGCTCTTTGATGAGCGGGGCTGGGGTGGTGATTGTTGCCAGGGTTACTACTGCTGGTGGGGCGGTGGGGAATACTGGGATTGGTGGACGAAGGGCGAGTACTGAGGGAGCGATTGGAGGTGCTGGGAGGGTGAGGGTTGGTGGTGGTACTGGGGGTGCGGAAGGGGTGACTTCTGAGGGGGTCATGGCTGAGGGGATGTCTCTGAGGGGTCCTAAGAGCAAAGGGATGTAGACTGGTGTGGCCGGGGAAGGGGTCTCGGCAGGGGTGATGGCGAGGGGGCTAAGGGCGGGGGATTGAGCGATGAGTTCCTGAGTGGGGCTGGCCATGGATGGGCCGGTGATTCTCCTGGGTGATTGGCTGGGGGACTGAGTGATGCCCCGTATCGTCCTGGTGGTGGGTCTTTCCCATGGGTCGGGCCATGAGGCAGTAGTCGGGGTGGGATTTCTGGGTTTCTCCTTGGATGGACGGTCAGAGGTGGCTTGGCGGTGGGACATGGTGCTGGGGTGTGCTAGGTGATTTGCTGGGGTGGTCCTGCTTCTGAAGAGAAGGGACGAAGGAGACTCTTGATCTTTTGTTACGCTGAATGCACACCGAGTGTCGTGTCAGCTACCTGTAGTGAGGCGGACTCTCACGAAGAGGTCACAGCGTCTCGACTACCTAGGAGATCTCAAGGGACTGAGGGGACTCGAGGAATGCTCGAGTCTATCGAAGGACAGAGGGATCGGAAGGATGGTGATGGAATCGAAAGAACTACAAGTGTAGCCCGTGGACAGAGGATCGAGACTGAAGACTACTAGCAGAGCTAGTGGGCGAAGGTCGAATGGAGAGACTGCGAGCGAAGCTCGTGGACCGGGACTGAGGTTGACACAAGGTACGTGTGTTACTGCGCAGATCAAGAGTAAAGAACAAAGTGCTAAGGCTAAGGTATATATAGCATGTGCTTAGTAAACGAAGGAATACTATGGAACATGGTGGAATGATTAGGTAAGTGGTTACCATCGGAAGTGAGTCAGAGTGAGTCGTGTCCCATCAAGGGATCATGATGGTTGTAACCAGGTGACCAGATTGATGAGATCTGGTGATCGAAGTGTAAAGAGGTTTAAAGCGGACGAAGATAAGATAAGATGAGGGAAAATAGGGGCTTAGACCCGAAGGTGTCCCCGAGCACTAGGAAGACTGTAACAGAGGCCCTGCCTCCGAGTTCCACATTTCCCTCGGGATACGCCAAGTGGAATTAGGCCGCACTTCCATTGGAAGGGGAAGGGGTATGCCTGTTCTGTGGGCAAGTTTCCACAGGGTGTGCCACACTATGACAGATTCGGCAATGACGTTCTGGACAGTTGTATTGAGCATGACTGGGTGCCGATACCCTGCAAATGGGGCAGGTGTAGTCTGGGCAATTCGGGCGATAATGTCCACTGTTTCCACACGTGTAGCAATGGGCGGTGCGAGTCGATCCAGAAGGGAGTTGAGCAATGAAGTCGACGAGGGAATTAATGAGGGGTTGGAGGAGGTGGTTGTCTGCATTTCTATGTGCAGCTGCTCGTCGGGATCCAGTTCGAGTGCGGGGAGGTGGAACGGGGAGGGGTTCTTCGTTTCCGGGGAATGGGGTTCTGGCTTTGTCGCGGATAGGTGTGAACTCGCCTCCTGCCACCTCCTCAGAAACCGCGGTGGAAGGGCATGAGCTGGGCAACATAGCCACGATGGGATCGGGGCGAGTAAATGGGGGTTGGTTCGTATCATCGCTCCGGAGTCTCCCCAGGGCGAGTGGATGAGTGACAAATCCCAGACCAAGAAAGTCCCGGATTTGAGATCCAGAGAGTGATTGCAGAATAGGCCACAAGAGGGAGTGCATAGGTTGCGCCGGGAGTAGGTGGAGGAAGGTGATGATGCCGTGCCTGACAATAAGTTCCAGAATGTAGTCCCTCATTCGGAACAAAGCTACTTGAGAGAGGGCAAACGGAGCTGCTACCATGGAATCGGTTGGTAGATGTTCTGTATGTAACGTGAAGGCATGATAGCAATGGTAGAGGTTGAGGAGGAGGGGAAGAAACTCATGATGATCGAATTCAGGCAGCGAGTTGAGGAGCAGGACTAGGTGAACATCCTGAAACACCTTCTCTAAAGCCTCCCATAGATGCGGCTTGGGTAGTCGATGAAGGCGGTAAATCTCCGCATAAGCGAGTTCCTCTCGATTGTCTTGTCGATAAGTTTCGAGAGGATCAGTCAAGGTATGTGGGAGAGGGATGAGATGGATTTGGGGAGTCATGGATGGGGATTGCTACAACTACTCCGGGTCCGCCCATCTTCTATTTAACATCGGCGAATCCACCAGGTGTTCCACTTCTGGTCCAGTCACAGCCCTCCAGTTCCATTCCTGTGGTGCTACCACCCGTTGTTGCCAGCTAGGTGGCGTGATCAGCGCCCTATTTGGATCCAGGTCCCCAGTGTGGGGGTCCCCACCCACTATCGTTCTTGCCCTGCTTCTATGGACCCGTCACCCCATGACAGGTATAGTAAGGCTTTGTCCCAGACACATACTTCTACTGCCCAGAACCTCGACTTTTCTGCGAGGTTGTGGAGTAGATGGGCTATGTAAAATAATAGGAGGGTGGCGAGGACGAGGAGAACTTCATAGAAGTCAATGGAGAATTGCATAATGATGCAGGGGTGGGTGATGGGCGGTGATGGTGGTAAGAGCTGTAATGCTGCAGAGTCTCGACGCAAGAGGTCGATTTTTATAGAAACGGTTGGCGGTGCACAGACCAGGGTATCATATCAAATTGGAACTGTGGAATCAGGGTCTTTCGGAAGGAATCAGTTCCCTACTGCGGGAAGGCGGCTGGGTGTCTAGCTTGGTGATCCCGTAATATATTTTTAGCATTGGATAGGTTGATGGTCGGTTCCCAGGTATTTTCGGCCGACGAATATCCTTTCCATTTGACCAGATAGCGTCTTCGTCCAAAAGTTCCGTGATGGGCTAAGATCTGTTCCACTTCATACTCTTCCTCCCCCTGTATAGTTTGTGGTGGGGGTCGGAGGAAGTTTAGACCATGTTCTGGAGTTTCCACATAAGAAGTGAGGAGGGAGGCGTGGAATACTGGGTGGATCTTCCAGGAGGAAGGGAGTCGGAGTTGGAAAGAGACAGGGGAGATGACTTTTTCGATCTCAAAGGGTCCTTCTCATTTAGGGGCGAGTTTCCTGGACGGATAGGGGATATTAAGGTTCTTTCCTTCTAACCAAACCTTATCTCCAACTCTGAAGGGTTTGTACTTAGACCAAACTCTCTCTTTTTGTCATAGTTGGGCAATGATGTGAGCGGCTTTGGCTTCTTTTCTGGTGTTGTCGAGGATAGTCATTTGAGATTCGAGGGCGGGGAGGAATGTTTTTCCAATAGCAGGGTAGGCTCTGGGTTCGTATCCCATCATGAGTGCAAAGGGGGTTTGTTTAGTAACCGAATGGGTAGCGGAATTGTGAGCGAACTCCGCCATCGGGAGGAGATCATGCCACTTAACAGGGTTTCCATCACAGAAAATTCTGAGATAGGTTTCCAATTCTTGGTTGACACGTTCAGTTTCCCCATCAGTTTGAGGATGATAGGCTGTCGATAAGGCTAGATCATATTGTAAGAGCCGGGCTAGTTCCCTGGCAAATGCCGATGCAAATTGGAGTCCCCTATCTGATATGACTCGGTCGTGGAGTCCGAATCTGGGGAAGATATGCCTGAAAAATAGTTTGGCTACCCCTGCTGCGTCTATGGTTTTATTGCAGGGGAGGAAAATTACCCCCTTTGTAAGTCCATGGTCGACCACGACCAGCACAGAATCAAAACCGGTAGAGGGCGGTAGATCAGTGATCAAATCCATAGAAATGTTCTGGAATGGTTGGTCTGCCTCCATAGGATTGGGAATGGGTGGCGGTGTCGTAGGATGAGTATTGACTTTGTTTGCCTGACACATGGCACAGCCAAGGACGAATTTTCGTATGAATGTTGAGAGTCCTGGTCACCAATAGTCTCGTTGGAGCAGGGATAGGGTTCTGAAATATCCACCATGCCCCCCAGCGGGAGATTCATGTATTTTAGTGACTAATACGTGTTGCTGGGATTCTGGAATGAAAAGACGCCCCTTGAAATACAACATTCCGTCCTCCCATTTCCAGTCATTGGCAGTTGCTCTGGGGAAAAGTGAAGAGCCCATTTGGGCAGCGGCGATGGTGTTCTTCACTAATGGATCGTTCTTCATGGAGAGGATTATTTTCTCCCTTATTGCGACGTCGATAAGATTGATGAAATGGTCATCGGGGATAAGAATGACATCCTGGTTATCGCTGGTGGTATCTACTTCTTCTTTTCTTGACAAGGCGTCCGCAGGGGCCATTTTGTTACCAGGGAGATTTTGATAATGGATGTCGAAGTCTTGGAGAAATAGCATCCATCTGGCTTGTCGTCGAGATAATTTGTGAGGTTGTTTAAAGTATGCAAGATTCTTGTGATTGGTCTGGATCATTACTTGATGCTCTGTTCCCGATAGGTAGTGTCTCCATTCTTCCAGTGCTCGTATGACGGCTAGTAATTCCCGATCGTAGATGTCATAATTTTGTTCTTCGGGAGAAAAGGTGCGGGAGAAGTATGCACAAGGGTGAAGATCCCCGTTTCCATCATTTTGCATGAGAACAGCTCCCGATGCAGTAAGCGAAGCATCAGTCATGACTATGAAAGGCCAGGTAGAGTCAGGCATCTTAAGGACCGGTCTGGACAAGAAAGCTTTTTGTAAGGTTCTAAAGGCTTTCTCGCACTCTGGAGACCAATCCCAGTTGACCCCTTTCTTGGTGAGTTTGTGGAGGGGTCGGCTGATCCCAGAGAAGTCAGGGATGAATTTTCTATAGAAATTGCAGAATCCAATGAACGAGTGGATTTGTTTCACCGAGGTGGGACTGCTCCAGTCCTGGATGGCCTTGAGTTTTCCTGGATCGAGAGTAATTTCACCTGGTCAGACTATCATCCCGAGGTAGTCTACTTCGGTGATGTTGAAGGAACATTTGCTCAGCTTTAGGAACAGGTCGTTATCCATCATTCGTTGAAGAACTCTCCGGGTTCTTTCTGTGTGTTCCCCTGGTTGTTTGGAAGCGATGATCAGGTCGTCCATGTATATGATTAACCATCCTTCAGCGATCATATCAGCGAAGACGTGATTCATAAGAGCTTGGAACATAGCTGGAGAGTTGCTTTGTCCGAAGAACATAACTGTTGGTTCGAATAATCCTATAGGTGTGATGAAGGCGGCCTTCCATCGATCAGGGGGGTGAATTAACACATTGTTATATCCCCATCAGATATCCATCTTAGTGAAGATGGTGGCATCTTTGAGTTGGTCTACAAGTTCAGAAATGCGGGGTAGGGGATAGGTGTTTTTGATGGTGTGCTCATTAAGATACCGGTAATCTTGACAGGGGCGAAGTCCTCCATCTTTCTTTGGAACAAAGAAAAAGGGGGAAGCTTGTGGAGATTGTGATGGTACAATGGTCCCCTTCTTTAAGTTTTCATCGACAAACGTTTTACAGGCTTCCAGTTCCTTGGGATTTAATGGGTAGATCTTTGCCACCTTTGGTACGAAGGTGTCTTTTAGGTCGATATGGTGGTTATATTTCCTAGATGGAGGGTGTTTGCCCAGAGGAGGTTCTTCAAATATGCGTCGGAATTCTTCGAATTCGGGAGGAAGGATAGTTTCTTTCTTATTGGCCATTTCTGCTTGTGCGATCTCAGTAGAGTGGGTTATTTTCCGGATCACCTCTTGATGGATGTAGGTGTCGGGGTCTAGTGCCAGATATCACAGGAGGTATCTTTGTTCGATGTGGTCCGAGGAATGATGGATAGGATTTATTGTTTCAGGGAGGATGATTTTTCCTTTTGCCCAGTTGATTTCCGGGTTGACCATTCATAACCAGGTCATTCTGAGGATGACCTCTTCCTTTCCACAGTTGATAATAAGGAAGTCCTGTTCTTTTAGGAGTAAATTTTCCATTTTTAGCGAGAGCGTGACTTTCCTCCGTATTAACCCATTTTCATTTTCCATTCCATCTGCATTGGTCGCTTTTATGGGTATCTTCAGTCTTTTGGTCAATAGCTTGAGCCGTTCTACCAGATCCTTGTTTATGAAGCAATTGCTTGCTCCACTATCCACCAATGCAGATATTTCAGCGGTTTTCCCTGTTTTTTCTTCATGCAGGAGAGTGGAAATTCGGATTGCTTGATCTGCGATCAGGGATACAAGTACAGGGATAGTGGTAACGGGGATTGGTGACACTGAAACACCTTTCCCCTTTAAAAACCCATGCCTTCATCGTTGGCTGGGGTGCTTTCCTCCTCTCCTTCGTTAAAACATAGGTTTAGTACTTTGGCTGCCTCTTCTGGGGTCACTTTGTTATGTTTGGTGAAGAATTGGTCCATCGGGTTTTCAGTCTGTACCGTGCGAGTAGTGGATGTCTGTTTGCTTGAGAATGGTACTCGCCTACTGGTTTGATTAAAATTCCTTCCCCTGAAGGAACTTCCTCCCCTTTGATGGTTTCAGGTCGAGCATCCCACTTTGTGACAGATGAAACATTTGTTGTTTCGGAAGTGTTCGGCTCACTCTGTGGGTGATAATCGAATGGCATCCACATCCATCGCATATGGATCTTTGTGGGATCTATGAGAAGATCCTGACGCATTTGGTTGTCCCTGGCCGGCTCTAAGGAGCAGGGTTCTAGTCCTGATTTGGTCAAATTGGGTGGCTTTCTCCATCCACTTTACCCATTTTTCTGGGGCTGGGTCGACTGCCGTCATCAGGTTTACTATATCCCCATTTACGGCTACCCTGAGTAGATCTATTAAGATCGTGTCTTGATGTCCCATGCCTGCATTGGCTACTAGTAGCTCAAATTGAGCTCTGAAGTTGGGGAACATTCCCCTGCCCTATTTCAAAGCATAAAGCTTGGATCGCGCATCGGCTTGGGCATCACCTGGGGAGAAGGTTGTGAAGAAATCTTTCTCCAGTTCGTTAAAGGTGACGTTGATCTTTCCTTGTGCTGCGTTGTCCAACTTCTGATACCATGCTTCTGCAAACGTTGCTGCCATCCCCGTTTTCATGTTATTGAGAAGGATGACGATCTGTGCCAATTCGTCATAGACTTCATGATTAAGCATGAAGTATGCTTTCATCGCTCGGAACCATCTTTTCGCATCTTCTGCCTTTCCACTAAAGGATTCTGGACATCCTGCTCTGATCTCTGATTTCTTTGGAGTGGGTAATGCCACCATCGTGGTTGTGGCTGGCACGATTGGTGCTGGTGCAGTGGGTTGGTGGGTCATGACAGCGGTAATTGGAGGAGATAACTCAATAGGGGAAGGTTCCCTTGGGGTAGAGAATCCGGTTCGTTCCATTGGCTCAAGAGTGACGGAGATGATTGGGGGTGCAGGGGATGCTTGTGATAATCGATGAAGTCTTCTTGGTGGTGCGAAGGGATTGGGTTGGGAGCTTCCGGGGATTCTTCTCCTTTCTGGTTGCGGAGCTGGGGAGTTGGCAGTATAGTGGTCTTCCTCGTAGTCGGATTCCTCTGGTGGTCTGATCCTTTGTCGTGACGTGGTGGCTTGATTTCTCCTCCTCTGCTATCCTTAGCAGGGGATAGTTTTCCTTCTGTTAGGTAAGTCTGGGTCATCGAAATAGTCCTGCGTAAAAGCCGATAGTGGCGATGATGGTGTCTACCAGTCTCAGGATGGTAGTAGCGGCTAGGATAAACGCAAGGTCCAGTACGTCCAGTCTTCTTCCTGAAGATGGCTTCGTGTTTGTCTGCTTAGAGTCCTTCTGCTAAAAAGCAGGGACGAAGATAAAGCTAGTTCTTTTGTTACACTTGTGTAGAGTTATCCAGCAAGGTCAAAGGTTCGACGTTAAGTCCAGAACCGATGAAAGCAACTAGTCGAGCGCACACTCAAAGTGTAGTGCGAAGACACGCAAGGAGGATCTCTCTAACTGCAGCAGGCAGTCTTGAGGAGGCCAGACAACTACACATAGATTGCGTAGAACTAGCTGAGGAGTAGTAATACATGCCTGGGGATCTTATATACTGTTAGGAATATGGAGCTGACTAAGAATCGGCCGGTAAGGAGTCATCTACAGTTACTGTCCATAGTACAGCATCTGGGGAATGGGGAACACAAGATGATGTGAGAGAATCATCTGGGAAGAAAAGGGTCCATAATAGAAATGGGCACATCATGATCAAGGGGAAAGACTGGGGGCATAGCAACGGTGGTTGAACCCGTCGGAAGATGACTATCAGATGATGACACAATATCAAATGCATATGTGGAAGGAGGAGAAAAACTCATCAAAGTAGGTCTGCGTATCTGCCACCGAAAGGTAGTAGCATTTCTTGTAACAAGCTCCTGGACCAGCTTGCTCCGTCACATGTTACACCTGTGGAAATTCTGGACACTATTGCCCAGATTGCCCAGAATACACCTGCCCACTGTGCTGGATACTGGCACCTGGTCACTCCCAATACAACTGTCCAAGACGTCATTGCAGAATCTATCATAGTGTGGCGCACTCTATGGAGAATTGCCCAACACACAGGGATACCAATACCCCCAGCTCCCCTCAAGGTTTGACCTAACTCCCTCTGGAAAACACCCAGATGGGTATGGACCTCGGAAGCAGGGCTTCCTGTCTACTTTGGAGGTAATGTTACAAGAAATGTGACCACCCATTCTCCTTCTATTCGACGTGCATATTTAATGAGTTTTTCTTCTCCCTTGGATAACCGGTCTGACATGCTAACCAAGAGAGATATTCATTTTCCTTTAGTCTCCTATCCCATTGCTATGCCTCCCATCTTTGATTCTTCCCGTGATGCGCCCGTACCTATTATGGACATATTCTCCTCAGGTGATTCTCTTGTATCACCTTGTGTTCCCCTTCTTCCCTATATCGATTCTTGCGTAGTAACTCTTGATGACTCCGACATGGCCAATTCTTAGTCACTCGTCAATACCAGATCGTATATAAACCACCATGCCTTGTACTATTATTCCTTAGCTAGTTCTATGCAATCTACGTGTAGTTGTCTGGCCTCCTTAAGACTACTTGTCGCAGTTAGAGAGATCTTCTCGTGTCTTCGCACTACACCTCTGAGTGTGCACTCAACTAGTTGCTTTCATAAGGTTCTGGACTTACTGTTGAACCTTTGACCTTGCTGGATAACTCCACACAAGCATAACAGCATGGAGTTATCCAGCAAGGTCAAAGGTTCAACAACAAGTCCAGAACCAATGAAAGCAACTAGTCGAGCACACACTCTGAGGTGTGGTGTGAAGACATGAGAGGATCTCTCTAACTGTGATGAACAGTCTTGAGAAGGCCAAACAACTACATGTAGATTGCGTAGAACTAGCTAAGGGATAGTAGTACATGGCATAGGGCTTTATATACAATTTGGTATCGACGAGTGACTAAGAGTCAGCTGCAAAGGAGTCATCAGAGGTTACTATGTGAGAATCAATATAGGGGAGTAGGGGAACATGAGGTGATGTGAAAGAATCATCTGAGGAGAATATGTCCATTAAAGGTACGGGCACATCAAGAGAAGAATCAAAGATGGGAGGCATAGTAACAGGATAGGAGACTGAAGGAAAATGAATATCACTACCAGTTAACAGATCTGACTGGTTATTGGAAAGAGAAGAAAAACTCATCAAATATGCTCTTCGAATAGCAGGAGAGACGGTGGTGGCATTTCTTGTAACACAACCCTCAGTCTCTCTGTCACTCAGTCCTTGAGCATCCCTCAAGTTCCTTCATCCTCTTTGAGATCTCCTAGGTAGTCTAGATGCTGTGACCTCTTTGTGAGAGTCCATCTAGCTACAGGTTGCTGATACAACACTTGGTGTGCATTCAGCGTAAGCTGCGTAATAGGTTCCAGAACTCAACCATTTTAGAGAAAATGTAGCCATTATTAATCTAAACATGGCTATAAAAAATTAGAGAGATTCCCTGTATAGTTTTTGAGATGTCAGCCTTACAAAAGCAAAGTTTTATAGGAGTTTCTGTAATCAATGCACAAAAATGCTACTTTCCAAGGCTGATATCTCAAAAACTATACAGGGGATCCCTCTATTTGTTTTGTAGCCATGTTTAGATTAATAATAGCTACATTTTCTCTGAAATGGTTGAGTTCTGGAATCCAGTATTTTCAGGGGTCAAAATGATACCTTTTGTATTTTGCATATAGAGCATGCACACTTGGATGTTGTAATTTATATATCTGGAACATCTTTTAGAGAACTAGTTTCTCTACATTTCACTCCCTAACATCTTTAGATAGTGTTGTGTTGTTGTTGAGATATCAGTCAATTACTTGTGTGCAATATAATATTGAGACACTGTATTTCTCCTACTGGGAACCTGTGACTTATCAGGAGTCTTTTTGTGAGGCATTTATGATAAACAAGTAAAGATAGTATATAGCAAGTATTTAAAACAGAGAGGATGGGATGCGTAATGGTAACAGTAGAGCGAGGTGTTCTGCAGCACCTGAAAGTGACTCGGGTGTGATTTCCTATTTAGGTGTAGCTGTGTAGGCGTGGGCGAAGGCGTAGGCGTGGGCTCCAACTTTGAGCGACCCTATTGTTCCCTCGCTGCTATCCTTGCACAGGACGGTTTTAAACTACCTTTCCATTCCAGGTGTGTCCGACACCGCTACAGAGGGAATAATGAAGACAAAATACAGCGGAACCATCCAATAAAACAACACGCGCGCGGGCATGTTGACGATCCGCTCCCCGTCTTCATCGTGGAAAATGGGGGACGTAAGTCCAAGAGGCGCACAAGAATCTCGATATACCATATAACTGGGGGGGGCCAAAAAAGAATGTCGCCATTTTCTCCTTCTCCTTCTCCCCCCCTCCCTCTAAAAGTCCCCCGGTAGAACCTGGCCTTTTTCACCAGTTCCAGTCGGTATCGTCGTCGTTGTCAAAGAAAGACACGAGCGCAGCCGCCACGCCCTGCGTACGTGACCGTCGTCGTGCCAAACATTCGGACTGGGACTCGGACGCGGGAACCAATGCGCCGCCTGCGGCGTGGGCCATCCGCACCTCGTCCTCGCCCAGGTGCCCACCCCCATCGTGGTCGTCGTTCAGGACTGGCACCGTCTGTGTGCCCGCGTCCCCGTTCATGTTCGTCGGGTCGTTGGAGGATGGCGTAATCGCCGTTGGGAGGGGCGCGGGTGTCGTCGGCGTCGGTCCAGGAGAAAGCGCAGTGGTGATGGTGCTGGAGACGCCAGCCAAGAAGGACGACCCCCGTTGTTGGCTTTTAGGGAACCTATTCAAGAGCGGCGGACAAAGGAATAGAGAAGAGAGAAGAATGGGAGGCAGAGGCGGTAGAGGGATGGAGAGAGAGAAGAGAAACAGCGGGTAAATAAATAAAAAAACAAGCGAAACATGGGTTGATCAAGGACGTACGTACGTGGGGCCCCTTTGAAGTCCGCTCAATCTCTTGCTCATCGTATCCATCCAGGACGCCCGCACTCCTGCGTTAGCGGGGATGGGCGATGGTGGCGACCGGGTCGAAGGTGTGGTGGCGGTGCCACTCGGGAGCGGTGATGACACCAACGTGGGACTGGGCGGGGCCAAGAGCGCGACGTTCATGTCCAGCGACACGATTGGTTTCTGTGGCGACACGACTGTGTCCACTGGCGTGGTCGGCTCCTCCGTGTTGAACGCGCGCGAAGTTCGCCTGTTCCGACAATTGACACTCCCAGCACGCGAGAGAGACGGGGCAGTGGTCACCGCCGTCACCGCCTCCACCTCCCTACTCCCGGACCCACGGTGCGAGTGATGCACGGTTTCATGGACGGGTGAAGATACGGAGCTCGACGAGAGGTGTTGGCTGCCCGTCCGCCTGACGCGGTCATTAGGGGCATGGGTGTGATTTTCGCGCGATGCATGGGTGGGTTTGGCATGGGAGGCGGTCTTGCCGTCGCCCACATCGAGTTCTTGGATCACCTCACTGAGATCGCTAAAACCTGCCGCGATCATCCGAACACCTTCTTTGAGCCCATCAAGGGCCCCGCTACCAAAGCCGGCAGCACGGGGCGAGTTCGGGAGGGCATCATGACCACCGTTGACGATGCGCTCCCATCTGCGTTTGACTGTCGGAAGGGGCGATTCAGTTTGCTGAAAATGAATCAGAGGGACTCGCTCACGTTCCGCCAGCTCCCTTTCGTGTACGGCCAGTTGGTCGCGCAACTCGAGACATTTCCGTTCCTTTTGTGCGATAAAGCGCAGTAAATCTGCGTGTCTGATTGGCAATCCCAGAATGCGACGTGGAGAAGACGAGAGGAGAGGTAGAAGTGCCGAGCAGGATGAATGCAAGGGTCGCGTCGAGGCAGGGAGAGAATCCGAGAAAGAAGCGGGTAAGCAAATCAATCACTCTGAGATGAGGCGGGGGCGCGGATGATTCCCATGTGAAAAAGCGCCTTGTATGGCGAATACACCCCGCCAACATTGAACAAGCACCCACCTTTCGATCAACGTCAGTGGTTCGCGTTCCCTCGCGCCCACGCCGTCTACGCAACACCCGCTGTCGTGCGTCGAGGAAGAGCGTGGACTCAGCGCGAGACTCGACCTTCGCGACACGTCCTCCTTGCCGCTTGGCACGAGAGGCTCTCCGTCGCGGGGTCCGTTTGCGCTGAGCGAGAGCGTCCTGCCGTGGCTCCATGGGGAGGGCGACGCTGGGGTGTAATAGGCGATGGACGACTGTCGCCGTTTGGCAACGGATTCACGGGGGCTGGCTGGCGAGGACAGCCTGTTTCCAGAGCCAGGCGTGTCCGGGCCAGTGTCAGCCATGGACCTGGGCGTCGAGGGCGACATGCTCCGGGTGCGTTGTTCCTGCTGTGGTGTTTCTGGGCTGGCGATGGAGATATTGCCCAGGGAGAATGGTCGTTTCTGTGGCTTGATCCGGATGCGCGTCTTCGTCGCCGTTGCCATGCTGGGTGAAACGGGCGACGTGGGAGGAGGAGCGGGCAGGTCGAGGGGTATCAGCGTCATGAAGGCCGTTGCGAAAGAAAAGTGTCGGTAAGCGACGTCCATCGTGGCGAATTGGCGACAGCGACACCCGTCAAATTTTTGCAAAGAGACAAAAAATGGCATGCCATTGCTCGGTTCCACCCCATTCTGGAGCGCATTGTCCTGGCAAAACCGACACAGGACTCCAAACACCGCCTGGCTCAGCAAAAGACCACCCGGCGACCACTACAGGATGGTGCACACGACCGAGCCATCCATCGCCCAAGGTCAAAACGGAGAGCCAGCATGACGGCGCAGGCACCCTTGGACAGGGTTCGAATCCCTGACCCCCCCACCATTTTCCCCACCCTTGCCGACGTGTACGCCAGCACGGTCGATTTAGCCATACCGATGAAAAAAGTCTAGGGTGGCCCCGGATTCGCCCGGGCGGGCCATGCTAGGAGTTCGACGCTGGCACCGACTCCAAGTGTCAAATACTATCCCCCCGTGTGGGGGCAAATCTGTGCAATCGGCTGCTGGCCGCTGTCTTAACCCCCCCTTTTGACCATCACCCCCCTCGATCGCCGGGCAACTTCCGAAGCCTTGACCGCCGGTGCACCCCCTTTAGTGGGGCGCCTTGCTTCGTGCCGGCCAGGTGTGTCCGGGTGAGGGTCTGCTGACTCATCTACTCACACGACCGCCATCAGAAGCACTACTCGGCCGACTGTTGGTACCGCTCGCCTGTCATATGCAGGGCGATGCTATGGGAGTCCAGGGACTCGGGTGATAAACTGGGAGTGGGAGAGCCATGGACTG
>JBBPTT010000613.1:0-20048 GCA_038094175.1 Boletellus aff. lepidospora
TCTAAATCAACATACCTGGAGTTCGCTGTAAGCAACTGAGGGTGCCAGAGAGCGAACTCCGAGGATGTGACTGCGAGGTACAGTAAACAAAAATAAACAACAATCATCCGCCACAAGTGTGGCGATGCGAATGATAGCTGAGGTGCGATCAATGAATCTAACAGAGAGTTTGTGAATGCTGAAAAACTTGTTGTATGCAAAAAAAACAAGTGCTGGCCTTCTGCTGCACGAACAGACTTTGGAGGGCTGTCCATGCTGCAGTGGGGTCATCCTAGTGAGCTCAGATGTGTACTCACTGATTTGGGGCGATACTCAGGATGAGTTCCCCAGCTGCCTTGTCCTGCTTTACATCCCAGCTCTCCTGCTCCACTGCATCAGAGGCTGGTCACTTTTCCTTCCCACTCACAAGTTGCCAGAGTCCCTTGGATCAAAGGAGGGCCTTCATCTGCTTGCTCCATGTGGTGTAGTTAGTGCCTGTGAGAGGCTGAATGCGTCAGTAGTGGTTTTCGGACAACATTGGAAGGCGATGAGGTGAGTGAAAATTTTTGGAGGGTGTGAAAATGATTGCAGCATGTTACAGCGCAGGGCTCATAACCTGTTTAAACAGCTGGAAATGCAGCTGGAGTTCACTATAAGCAACTATATATTGAAAGTATCTAAATAGACATACCTGGAGTTTGCTGTAAGCAACTGAGGGTGCCAGAGAGTGAACTCCGAGGATGTGACTGCGAGATTCAGTAAACAAAAATAAACAACAACCATGTGCCACAAGTGTGGCGATGCGAATGATAGCTAAGGCATGATCAATGAGTCTAACACTGTGGGCTGCCAATTCGTCCAATGCAGCCTGATTCCACTCCTGTGTGTCGTTGTGGTGCATCGCATCTGCAAATGACCATGGATGGGCTGAGTTCACCACATTGCAATGGGCAAGGTCTGCTTCTTCATCTGAGTCGTCCTCAGTTGGAGCAGTCAGCTATGCTGGACTTAGCTTCCACCATTCCCTAGGTGGTTGGTGTCTCCAGAATGGCATCCTTGCTCCGATCCCAACCAGACTGAGAGGGTGTGCTGGTGGAGGTGTAGCTGGTGGGGGCAAGGGATCTGGTCTGGGCAAAACTGTTGTGTTCATTGATTGTGCCTTTTGTTAGATCCATTGATTGTGCCATTTAGCTATTGTTCTCATCACCACATTTGTGGCACATGGTTGTTGTTTATTTTTGTTTACTGTATCTCACAGTCACATCCTCGGAGTTTGCTCTCTGCATCCCCAGTTGCTTACAGCGAACTCCAGGTATGTTGATTTAGATGATTTGAATATATCAGTTGCTTACAGCAAACTCCAGCTGTTCTCCAGTTGTTTAATAGGTTATGAGCCCTGCGCTATAACACACTACAACCATTTTCACACCCTCCAAAATTTTTCACTTGCCTCATTGCCCTCCACATGTCATCCAAAAGCCATTACTGACACATCCAGCCTCTCACAGGCACCAACTACACATCATGGAGTGAGGAGATGAAGGCTCTTTTGTGCTCCAAGGGACTCTGGCAGCTTGTCAGTGGGAAGGAGAAGTGACTGGCCTCCAATGCAGTGGAGCAGGAGAGCTGGGACATAGAGCAGCACAAGGCTGCAGGGGAACTCATGCTGAGTATTGCCCCAGATCAACAAGTCCACATCCAAGCTCACCAGGATGACCCCACCGCAGCATGGACAGCCCTCCAAAGTCTGTTCGTGCAACAAAAGGCCAGCACTCATTTCATTGCATACGACGAGTTTTTCAGCATTCGCAAACTCCCCAACGAAACCCTGCCTGCACTCACTGCCCAAGTTGAACTCGCCATGGCCAGAATCCAGGAACTGTGCCCCAGCAACTTCAACTTGAAGGCCCTGGATGACGAGCTGGCCTGCATGTCCATGATTCGGGCCCTTGGTCCAGACTACTCCCACTTCATCTCTTCGCTTGCCCTCCTCACCGATCTGGACAAGGACAAAGTCAAGGCTGCCTTCCAGACCAAGGAAGTCCATCGCCGACTGTGCTCCGAAGCATCTAGCACTGCCAGAGACTCTGTTCTGGTGACATTGACCTCCACTTGCAGCTGCAGCCCTTCGGCTCCCTGTGGATTCTGCGAGAGGCCTGGCCACTGCCAGTGCAACTGCTGCTGCCTGCAAAGGGTGAAGGAGAACTACACATCAGGGGGGAAGAACAGGGGAAAGAGAGTGAACCAGGCGACAATGCCATCCACTGAGGGTGGCTCGACCCAGGATGTGGTCAAGAAAGCAGGAAATGCAAGTCTTCATTCCACTGATCCCTCTGACCCCCTCTCGCCACTCATGCTTGATGCTGACTACGATTGGAATGCAGACATGGGGGCCACTTCTCATATGATGCCCCATCATCACTGGATTCGCAATTACACCCCGAAATGCATCCCAATCAAGCTCGCCAACAATACTGTGGTCTATTCAGCCAGAGTGGGGTCTGTGGTGTTCAATCCGGTGATGAAAGGGAAGAGGGTTCGGTCGGTCGAGTTCTCCAGAGTTCTCCATGTGCCTAGTCTGCGGAACAATCTCCTATCTGTGCTCCACCTCACTTGCCACTCCAGGTTTGGCATACAGATCAATGCCACCCACATGACCTTTGTTCATGGCAAAGATGGCCCACTCTTCATTGCGAGCATCAATAGCAACAATGCAGCCTTTCTGGATGGTGTGACAGAGCCTCAGCCCGAGTATGCACATGCAGCAACCACTCTACCACTCGACTTGTCACTCTGGCACCGGAGACTCACACACCATAACTTGGCTGATTTGAGGGCATTGATCAATTGCAAAATGGTCACTTGGATGCACATTGACTCACAGAGCACACCTGACCCAGTGTGCGAGCCATGCATTGCTGGCAAAATGCATGCTAACCCATTCCCTAGCTTGCAATGGCGGGCATCACACCCTCTCAAGCTCGTGCACTCCGATATCCATCAGCTCCCTGTCTCCACATTCTCTGGCTACTGCTACTGGGTCACATTCATTGATGACTACTTGTGGTTTCGATTTGTACTGCCCATTCAAGCAAAATCCAATGTTTTTGAGGCATTTAAGCAGTTTAAGGCCTTCGCAGAGAATCAGTCGGAGCGCAAGATCAAAATACTGCGCAACGACAAGGGAGGGGAGTACATGAGCACTGTAATGCTCAAATTCACTACAGAGGCAGGCATCGAGCACCAGCACACAGTCCATGCACACCCCCAGCAGAATGGAGTCACAGAATGCACCAATCGAGTCCTTTCGGAGTGAATTACTGCAATGCTGCAGGAATCTGGCCTTGCAATATCATTCTGGGGTGAGGCCCTCGCTGCGCTTGTCCACGTCTGGAATCAATGCCCTACAGCTGCACTGGACACCTTGACACCTTATGAGCTCTGGCATGGTCAGAAACCAGATGCATCACATCTGCATGTATGGAGATACACTGCATATGTGCACATTCAGCGCAACAAGCACAACTTGCATGAAAAGTGGGCCATCGTCGCCATGCACAAAGCTCATCTGTGTGGCATTGATCTGGATTGTAAACCCGGAGTGGCGAGTGAGGTGGAGCACGGATAGTAGATTGTTCTGCAGACTAGGCACATGAAGCACTTTTGAAAATTCAACTCACTGAACCCTCTTCCCTTTCACAACTGGATTAAATACCACAGTCCCCACTCTGGCTGAATAAACGACAGTATTGTCAGCAAGCTTGATTGGGATGTGCTTTGGGGTGTAGTTGCGAATCCAGTGGTGATGCAGCGTCATATGAGAAGTGGTGCCCATGTCTGCCTTCCAATCAAAGTCAGCATGGAGCACGAGAGGCGAGAGAGGGTTGGAGGGGTCACTGGAACGAAGACTTGCATTTCCTGCTTTCTTGACCACATCCTGGGTCGAGTCCTCCTCAGTGGGTGCAGTAGTTGCCTGGTTCACTTTCTTTCCCCTGTGTCTGCCCAACCTAAAGTTCTCCTTTACCCTTTGCAGGAAGCGACAGTTACACTGGCAGTGGCCCGGCTTCTCACAGAAACCACAGGGAGCCGAAGGGCTGCACCTGCAAGTGGAGGTCAATGTCGCCAGAACAGAGTCTCCAGTGATGTTAGATGCTTCAGGGCACGGTCAGCAATGGACTTCCTCAGTCTGGAATGCTGCCTTGACCTTATCTTTGTCCAGGTCAGTGAGCAGGGCGAGTGAGGAGGTAAAGTGGGAGAAGTCAGGGCCAAGGGCATGAATCATAGCCATACAGGTGAGTTCGTCATCGAGGGCCTTCAAATCAAAGGTGCTGGGGTGCAGCTCCTGGATTCTCGCCATTCTGAGCTTGACTCGGGCAGTGAGGGCAGGCAGAGACTTGTTGGGAAGCTTGCAAATGCTGAAAAATTCGTCATAGGCAACAAAGCGAGTGCTGGCCTTCTGCTGCACAAATAAGTTTTGGAGTGCTGTCCATGCAGCAGTGGGGTTGTCCTGGTGAGCTCAAATGTGGACTCACTGATGAGGTGCAATACTCAGCATGAGTTCTCTGGCAGCCTTGTCCTGCTTGATATCCCAGCTCTCCTGCTCCGCTGGGTCAGAGGCCAGTTGCTTCTCCTTCCCACTGACGAGTCGCCACAGACCCTTAGAGCGCAGGAGTGCCTTCATCTCTTCGCTCCATGTTGTGTAGTTGGTGCCTGTGAGAGGCTGAATACATTGGTAGTGGGTTTTGGATGACATGTTGGAGGGTGACGAAGCAAATGAAAATTTTCAGGGAGTTTAAAAGTGATTGTGGCGTGTTACAGCGCAGGGCTCATAACCTGTTAAACAGCTGTAGCTCAGCTGGAGTTCACTGTAAGCAACTAATATATTGAGAGCATCTAAATAGACATACCTGGAGTTCACTGTAAGCAACTGAGGGTGCAGAGAGCGAACTCCGAGGATGTGACTGCGAGTTACAGTAAACAAAAATAAACAACAATCATGTGCCACAAGTGTGGCAATGCGAATGACTGTTAAGGGCACAATCAATGAATGCAACAGAAATCACCCAGTAGCGATAGCCAGAGAATGTTGCGACAGGCAGTTGGTGCACATCCAAGTGGACAAGCTCGAGAGGTCATGAAGTGTGCCAGTGAGAGGTAGGGAATGGATTTGCATGCATTTTGCCTGCAATGCAGGGCTTGCACACTGGGTCTGGTGCACTCCATAAGTCGAGACACATTCCAGTCACCATATTGCACTCCAACAGGGCCTTGACATCAGCAACATTGTGGTGGACAAATCTCCAGTGCCAGAGTGACAGATCGAGTGGTGAAGTGGTTGCTGGGCATGCGTACTCAGGCTGGGGCTCAGTCACACCATCAAGGAATGTGGCATTGTTGCGATTGATGGTCGCAGCGAACAGAGCACCATCTGTACCATGGATGAATGTCATTTGGCTGGCATTGATTTGAATGGTGAACCCAGAGTTGCGAGCAAGGTATAGCACAGACAAGAGATTATTTCAGAGGCTAGGGACATGCAGAACGTTTGAGAACTCGACAGATCGGACCCTCTTCCCTTTCATCACAGGATGGAACACCACAGATCCTACTCCCGCCGAATAGACAACAGTATTGTCAGCAGGTTTGATTGGGATGCATTTCTGGGTGTAATTCCGAATCCAGTGGCGCCTGTGTCTGCATTCCAATCATGGTCAGCATCGAGTACGAGTGGTGAGAAGGGGTTGGAGGGGTCACTGGAACAAAAACTTGCATTTCTGGCGTGTTCCACCACTTCCTGGGTCGATCCTGCTGTTTTTCATCCTCGGTCAGCGCAGTCGTGGCTTGACCAGCTCTCTTGCCTCTCCGCCTTGGGGCCTTGTACCACTCCATTGCCCTCTGCATCGCATGGCAGTTGCACTGGCAGTGCCCTAGTTGTGTGCAGCATCTGCAGGGAACCGATGGGCTGCACCTGCAGGTGGCAGTGGAGGTGGCAAGGACAGAGTCTCCTCCGGTATTGGATGCCTCAGGATGAGGCCGGTGATGGACCTCTTTGGTCTGAAAAGCAGCCTTGACCTTGTCTTTGTCCAGGTTAGTGAGCAGGGCGAGCAAAGAAGTGAAGTGGGCATAGTCAGGGCCGAGAGCATGGATCATGGCCATGCAGGCAAGCTTGTCATCGAGTGCCTTCAAGTCAAAGCTGCCAGGGTGCAACTCCTGGATCCTGGCCATTCCAAGCTCGACTCAGGCAGTAAGGGCAGGGAGTGTTTTGTCTGGCAGCTTGCAAATACTGAAAAACTTGTCATAGGCGATGAAACAAGTGCTGGCCTTTTGTTGGACGAAAAGCTGCTGGAGTGCTCTCCACGCTGTGGTGGGATTGTCTTGGTGAGCTCGGATGTGAACTCACTGGTCTGGAGCAATACTCAGCATAAGCTCGCCCACAGCCTTGTCCTGCTTAATGTCCCAACTCTCCTGCTCCAATGCATCAGAGGCCGGGCACTTCTCCTTCCCACTGACAAGTCACCAGAGACCCTTGGAGCGCAGGAGGGCCTTCATCTCCTCACTCCATGTGGTATAGTTGGTGCCTGTAAGAGGCTGGATGTGTCAGTAGTGGTTTTCGGACGACATAATGGAGGGTGAAAAGGCAAGAGAAAATTTTCGGGGAGGGTGAAAGAGTGATTATAGCACATTACAGTGCAGGGCTCATAACCTGTTAAACAGCTGTATCACAGCTGGAGTTTGCTGTAAGCAACTGTATATTGAGAGCATCTAAAGTGACATACCTGGAGTTCACTGTAAGCAACTGAGGGTGCAAACAGCAAACTCCGAGGATGTGAGTGCAATGTACAGTAAACAAAAATAAACAATAATCATGTGCTGCAAGTGTGGCGATGCAAAAGATAGCTAAAGGTATTAAACAACTGGAGAACAGCTGGAGTTTGCTGTAAGTAACTGATATATTCAAATCATCTAAATTGACATACCTGGAGTTCACTGTAAGCAACTGGGGATGCAGAGAGCAAACTCCAAGGATGTGACTGTGAGATACAGTAAACAAAAATAAACAACAACCATGTGCCACAAGTGTGGTGATGGGAACAATAGCTCAATGGCACAATCAATGAATCTAACACCTCCCCCCTCATTGTGCAACTCTCCCAAGCCCAAGCATCACACAGAAATCCTGCACCTTCACCCAAGATAACACCTTTCTCAATAGATCAGCTGGCATCTGAGTGGTTGCAACAAATTTGGGCGAGATTGCTCCTTTATCCACCACATTTCGCAGCCAGTACCATCGCAGATCCAAGTGCTTCATTCGGTCATGGCGCTCGGGATGCTTCACCACCTGTATCACTGATTGGTTGTCCATGTATAAAGTAGACGGACCTGGAAGTGTGAATCCGAGTTCCTGCAGCAGTTTGCGCATCCAGATGCTCTCCTTGCCTGCTTCGCAACCAGCAACATACTTGGCCTCGGTTGTGGACAATGCAACAATGGACTGGCACTTTGACATCTGTTACAAGAAATGCCACTCCTTCCAGACCGGCATGATGAGGGATAACCTTGATGAGTTTTTCTTCTCCATCCGTCTATGCTTCCGCTTTAGTAACGACTCCTGATAGTCATTTGTATTCGGATCTATATCCAACCCCTATGCCACCTCGCTTTAGTCTTACCCTTGATGTGCCCATTCCTATTTCGGACATTCCTCTCCTAAGATGATTCTCTTGCATCATCTCGTGTTCCTCTTCCCCTGGATACCGCAGCCTCTTTGTCATGATAGATAACGCTTCATCAGCCGATTCTTTGTCATAGCAAATTGCCTAGCAGTATATAAAGATCCATGACCTGTATTATGATTCTTTAGCTAGTTCTACGCAATCTACGTGTAGTTGTCTAGCCTCCACGAGACTGCCAAATTGCAGTTAGTGAGAACCTCCTGTGTCTTCGCACTACACCTCAGAGTGTGCGCTCGACTAGTTGCTTTCATAGGTTTTAGACTTAAGAGTCGAAACCTTTGACCTTGCTGGATAGCTCCACGCAAGTGTAACACACGGTCTTCTTCGACAGGTGGAGGAGCGGGTTGTTGTGAGGGGTATTCTTCATCCCTTGAAGAAGATCCCCAATCCCAAAAGCTAGACATGCTTACGTACTATCTTCCCAATCCATTTCGTGGAGTAAAGATAGCTTTGGATCACAGCTGATTCCAAATAATGGCGACAATGAACGATTCTGATCTTCCCAGGAAGATGGTTGACAGTTGGGTCGGCTAGAGTCCTACTGCTGAAAAGCAGGGACAAGGAGATAGCTAGTTCTTTTGTTACGCTTGCATGGAGTTATCCAGCAAGGTCAAAGGTTCGATCTCTAATCGCAACCTAAGAAAGCAACTAGTCGAGCGCACACTCTGAAGTGTAGTGCGAAGACACGAGAGGTTCTCACTAACTGCAATGAGCAGTCTCGTGGAGGCCAGAAAACTACACGTAGATTGCGTAGAACTAGCTGGAGAGCTAAGATACAAACTGGGATCAACTATATAGTACAAGGACAGGCTGTGCGTACAGCCGGCGATGAGTCAGGATGAGTCATGGGTTACTAAGGTGACTGATACATCAATGCACAGCATCGGAGATGGGATCAAGGGATCAAAAGATAGTGGCTGCAGGGCTATGTGTGGTTACCATCAGTGAGATGGTGAAGGTGTGACAATGTGAAGTGGTGACAGAGTGAAGGGACAAAGGAGTGACACGTATGCCCCAGGATTAGTCATAGATGTTCGTCTTTGTTCTGAGGGGATTCCTATGGATAGGCTGGCGGTCATCGTAACCGGGTCAAAAGTGAAGGGGACTTATCAAGGGAACAAAAAGGAAAAACTGTAACACCAGAAACTTCATTGACTCTAGCCTCATACCATCACTTTGATCTGGCATTCATCAGATGGCTCAACCTCTCACAGCCACCAATGTGGATGGAACCCCCAATCGAAAAGGAATCATCAAGTTCACCATCTCCACTAAAGTGCTCTTCCCCTCATACTCTGAAGACATCAAGTTTATGGTAACCTCACTCAGAGAAAAGAAGGTCATCCTGGGAACCTCCTGGCTGAAAAGGCGAAATCCTGATATTGACTGGGTTACCAAGACTGTTACCATCCACTCTCCGATTCCCCACTCCCTCAACAAACTCACTCTCTCCACTCAACTCACACAATAGGAAGCCCCCAAGGAACAGGAAGTCCCAGAATGGTGTAAGGAGTATTCCAACGTCTTCTCAGAAAAGATGTTCAGCATCCTCCCTCCCCACTGACCTTATGACCATGTTATTGAACTGAAGCCATCTTTTGTCCCCAAAATAGCCAAGGTATATCCCCTCAACCCAGTGGAGAAAGAAGCCTGCAAGGCATTCATAGAAGAAAACCTCAAAACCAGTCAAATAGTCCTCTCCAAATCCCCTCAAGCCTCGCCGTTTTTCTTCGTCCCAAAGAAAGATGGGACTCTTCACCCATGCCAAGATTATCGATACCTAAATGAGTTCACCATTTGAAATGCCTACCCTCTCCCTCTTATCTCTGATCTTATCGACGACATGAAGGAGTCCACAATCTTCACCAAGCTTGACATCTGATGGGGATACAACAACATTTGACTCTGAGAAGAAGATCAATGGAAAGTCACCTTCATCACCCCCCTCAGTCTTTTTGAACCTATGGTCATGTTCTTTGGTTTTAATAATGCTCCTCCCACCTTCCAGAGTTTCATGAATCACATCTTCACTGACATTCTTACAGAAGGATGGCTGAAGATTTACATGGACGACATTGGCATACACACCAAGGATGACATCAAACTCCACCATCAATGTACTCTTCGAGTCTTCCAACAACTCTGAGATCACAATCTTTCACTCAAACTCTCCAAATGCTCCTTCGACACCCTGAAAATGGAATACCTGGGTATGATCATTGGTCAAGGACAAGTAGAGATGGATCCAATCAAACTAACCACTATAGCTGATTGGAAACCTCCAATCTCAGTCAAAGGCATTCACAGTTTCCTTGGTTTTGCTAACTTCTACAGGAAATTCATCCCCAATTTCTCCAATATTGTTGCTCCTCTTGTCCTCCTCACCAAGAAAGATGAACCCTGGCTCTGGACCTCCCTTCAGGACAAAGCCTTCGCCACTCTCAAGGCCTCTTTCTCTTCTGCCCCAGTCCTCTCACTCCCAGATCCCTCCAGACCATTCTCCTTGATGACTGATGCCTCTCTCCTTGCTGCAGGAGCTGTCCTTCTCCAAGCTGATGTTAACGGTGACCTGCGCCCTTGTGCTTATTTCTCCAGGACATTCAATCTGGCTGAACAGAATTATGACATTTATGACAGGGAACTTCTAGCAGTGATCCTTGCTTTACAGGAATGGCAACATTACCTTCTAGGCACATCCCACTTGGTCACCATCCTCACCAATCACAAAAATCTCTCATACCTCAAAGACCCTTGCAAACTCTCTCATCGACAAACTCGCTGGTCTCTTCTCCTTCAGGATTTCGACATCACCTGGAAAGTTACCCCAAGTACACAAATGGGACCAGCTGATGCTCTCTCTTGATGGGATTCAGTAGATACTTCCCTTGACAACATTGCCCCCATCCTCCCAGAACTGACCATCATTGCAGCCTTCAACCTTGCTTTAGCTGATAAAATCACAGCTTCCTCCCCATTGGATCCCCTTGTTCTTTGAGCAGTCAATGCTCTCAAAGATGGCTCCCCTCTGTTCCCTTGCTCCTCCCTCTCTGACTGGTCACTACACAACAGGAAATTATACTTTCATGACCATCTTTACATTCCCCCTGAGGCCTGCTCCAATCTCCTCCATTCCCTCCACTCCTCCCCTACTTTGGACCATGCTGGGCAATTTCACACCAAAGTCTTGGTGGAACACGACTATTGGTGGCTGGGCCTTGCCACCTTCATCAAGAACTTCATCACAGGGTGTGCCCTCTGCCAACAATCTAAAGTCAACACCCATCCTACCATACCACCACTTAACACCATTCCTTCAACTTTGACCCTCCCTTTCAGACAGATCTCTGTTGATCTCATCACTGACCTTCCCCTATCATCTGGCTTTGACTCCATCATGGTCATGGTCAACCATGGCCTTACAAAGGGGGTAATTCTAATTCTGTGTCTCAAAACCATTGATGCAGCTGGCATTGCCAAATTGTTTTTTGACAATGTGTTCAAACAATTTGGCCTACATGACTCTATCATCTCTGACAGAGGCCCACAGTTCACCTCAGCATTTGCTCAAGAGCTGGCCAGACTTCTTCAATACGATGTCCAACTCTCCACTGCATATCATCCTCAGACTGATGGCCAAACTGAAAGAACAAATCAGGAACTTGAGATGTACCTTCGCATTTTCTGCACTAATAATCCTCTCAAATGGACTAATTACCTGACAACCACAGAGTTCCACCACAACTCCATCCCACATAGCTCCACTTGGAGATCTCCATTCTCGCTTCTCCTTGGTTATGAACCTTGTGCCTACCCAGCTTTGGGAAAGACCTTCTTCCCTGCCCTCACTGACCGCCTCTCCTTCCTAGCCAAGGCCAGCAAAGAAGCCCTTGTTGCCCATGATTCTGCTCACTTCACCATGACTTGGCACACCACTCAATCATTCTCCCCCTGGAAAGTAGGAGATAAGGTTTGGCTCAAAGCCACTAATCTCTGTATCTCTTACCCATCCAGGAAACTTGCGCCCAAATGGCATGGACCCTTTGAGATTTCTCAGGTCCTATCACCACTCACATACTGACTCCACTTCCCTCCCACATGGAAGATCCATGATATTTTCCATGCATCACTTCTTTCTTCCTTTAAACAGACTGATGCACATGGCCCATCATTCTCTAGACCACCGCCCACACTGATTGCCAACAAAGAGGAGTATGAAGTTGAGGCACTCCTCACACACCAGGGATCTCCTGGCTGTTACAAGTACCTGACTGCATGGAAAGGTTATGGCTTTTCCAAAAATACATGGGAACCAGAAAGTAATCTCCGTCATGCCCCCCTTATTTTATCCAAATATAAAAAAGACCATCACTTACGATAGATTTCAATGTACCTAGTCCTTTGCCCTTTTATTCCCCTCCTCTCAGCCTTTATTTTCATTGCCCTCCTCACCACTTTCTTCTCTATCTACTGGTTATACACCTAGCATGTCTATTCCCACCTCCCCCCAGTCGTCTCCTTCCTCTTCCATCTCTGCTGCTTCCGTTCATCATGCCACACTACATAACACCCTGGTCCAACCCACATATCTCCCTCGCCTCGCCACTCACACTCTCTACTCAGCCATCCTCTCTGAACCTCCCTTGATCCTTGCCCTAGAGGCTCCCCCTCTCTACATCGAGGATGAAATCTCCCAGGAATTAGTACACCTTTTCCATGATGCCACCCATGCTCAAACCCTTCACTTCCATGCCACACCTGTCGATTGTCCCACTAGGTATGGCCTCCCCCTTTGATTAGCTATCAACTGCCTTCCCAAGTGCATTCTTTCCATTCTCCATTTGCATGGTTTTCATATTGTTGTTTCTCAATTACCACTTAACCTCATTTACCCTCTGTTCAGTACCATTTTCACTAGCCTACCTGTCTTCAATCAAGACACTTATATCTCTCATATCTTATCCTCCTCCAATCTCATACTCAGATCCCAGTGAACCTCCCCTGATGGCTCCTCCCCCATCACTCTCCCAGTGCTGCTCAGTCAACTATCTTCTGCTCGTGCTGCCACCCCATCTCCCGAAACTACTCTTGTCGAGTCTCAACCTCCCCCATCCATCTCTACTGATGAGGTTGACGAGATAATCCACATCTCCCCTCCCCAGTCATATGTGATCACTCTCCCCAACGGCACCACTGTTCTCTCCTCTCCTACTCGTGTGTTACCCTGGCCCTTTCATCCCACTCCTGTGACCTCCACCACCAGGTGCTTCCATTGTCATGAACTGGGCCATTACATCAAAAATTGCCCTGGATACATGTGCCCTAACTGCCACCACTTCGCTCCAGGCCATCATTGGAGAGAATGCCTCACCAGCCAGTGCAATGTATGTCTACACTGGGGACACAGTGCTTGAGCCTGCCCTACTTGCATCTGCTCCAGTTGCAATAGATCTGGACATGTCTTCGACAATTGTCCATTTGAACATCTCACTCCCGCACAGTCTACCAGCCTTTTTGGAGGAATGCCATCTGCTATGGATTGAACCTGGGGTTCAACTGTATGAAGGAGGTAATGTTATGATTTTCTCCCTCACCCATTGTATATATCTTGTTTCTATCCTTTCACTCCATCACACCAGGCCCCTTATCTTCTCAGAACACTTTGATCACTTCCTGTTTATCTTCAGTCCATTCTCCTGTGATATCCAAGTCATCTCAGATTATTTCCTGTAGTTACTGATTCATACCTGGTACCTGTTGTGCTTTGATAGTCGCAGCTTACTTCATCATTCTACCTTGTTCCATAGGCTTCGATGATGACTCATCTCCACCTATATATACTGTTACTACACATGTATTCTCCTCACTCTTGTTCTGCACAATACTATGCAGTCTCTTGTTGCTCCTCTAAGTCCCTCAGTCCCCTCTAAGTCTAAAGCCTCTGATCCTCTTGGATCTAGTCTTTCCTTTGTTCTCCTAGGTAGTAGGGATGCTGTGACCTCTTCGTGAGAGTCCACCCCTCTACAGGTTGCTTGAATGACATGAGAGTGCATTCAGTGTAACAGAACTCCAAGGATGTGACTGTGAGATACAATAAACAAAAATAAACAACAACCATGTGCCACAAGTGTGGTAATGCAAATGATAGCTAAGGGCACAATCAATGAATGTAACACTCCCCCCTCATTGTGCAACTCTCCCAAGTCTGAGCATCACACAGAAATCCTGCACCTTTATCTGAGATAATGCCTTTGTCAGTAGGTCTGCTGGCATCTGAGTGGCAACAATGAATTTGGGCAAGATTGCTCCTTTATCCACCACATCTTGCAGCCAGTACCATCACAAATCCAAATGCTTCATTTGGCCATGGTGCTCTGGATGCTTTGCTACCTGTATTGCCAACTGGTTGTCCATGTATAGAGTGGACAGACCCAGAAGTGTGAAACCAAGTTCCTGCAGCAATTTGCACATCCAGACAATTTCCTTTCCTGCTTCACATGCAGCAACATACTTGGCCTCAGTCATGGACAGTGCAACAAAGGACTGGCACTTCAACATTCAACAGACTACACCTGTGCCAATCTTGACAACAAATGCACTGGTGGAGTGACCAGTGTCCTTGCAGCTGCCATGGTTCACATCAGAGTAGGTTGCAAATAGCTCATTGGAGGATGGATCAGGTGCATAGGTGATTGAGCAGTTAAGAGTACCTTTGATGTAGTGCAGGAGATGCTTCACTGCATTCCAGTGCACCATGCCAGGCTGGGCTGTAAATGATGTGAGCTGACCGGCTGCAGATGTGATGTCTGGCCAAGTGGTGCAAAACAAGTATTGGAGTGAACCAACAACACCTCCATAATCGACAGATCCCATCAGAGCACACTCCTCATTGGTAGTAGTGATCTGGGTGCAAGACAGGCTGAATCTGGGATCCATCGGAGTGGTGACTGGCTTGCAGTTGGCCATATTGTAGCGTGAGAGCATATTGATGCAGTACTGCCTCTGAGAGATGGTCAGTGAGTGTTTTGAGCAATCACAATCAATCTTAATCTCCAGGATCTCTGCTATCAGTCCCAGGTCACACAACTTAAAATGTGCATTGAGATCTGTGATGGCCTGCTTGATTGCAGGCAGTGAGGGTGATGTGAAGGTCATATCATCAACAAAGACAGGCAGGAGGATGCAGACATCACCATGAGTAAATATATAGACTACAGCATCAGAATAAGTCTGTGTGAATCCCATGGACTTCATAGTTGTGCACATCTTGTGATTCCAGCAATTTCTGCCCTGTTTCATGCCATAAAGAGCCTTTTTCAGCAAACACACAGTCTCTCGAGTGTTTCCTTCTGTGAACCCCTCAGGCTGCTCCATGTAGATGTTGCAGTCCATCTCACCATTGAGATAGGCATTCAAGACATTGACTGACCAGAGATGGAAGTCCTGGAGTGCTGCCAGAGCAAGAATGACTTGCAAGGTGGGCAATCACACTGTGGGTGCAAATATCTCGAGATATTCAAATCCTGGTCACTGGGAGAAGTGTTATATTCATTGATTGCACCATTTAGGTATCATTCACATTGCCACACTTATGGCACATGATTGTTGTTTATTTTTGTTTACTGTACATTGCACTCACATCCTTGGAGTTCGCTTTCTGCACCCTCAGTTGCTTACAGTGAACTCCAGCTGTGTCCAGCTGTATTAACAAGAAGCCCTGGGCGATGAGACAAGCCTTATAGTGCTCAAAGGACCTATCAGCTCAATATTTCTTTGTGAATACCCAATGTGAGCCAATGACTGGGCCATCAGTCAGCCTGAGGACCCGAGTCTAGGTTCCATTCAAGCTGTGGGCTGCCAATTCATCCATTGCAGCCTGAGTCCACTCCTGTGCATCCTTGTGCCACATTGCATCTGCAAATAAGCAAGGATGGGGTGAATTTGCAGCCATGCAGTGTGCAATATTTGCCTCATCATCCAAGTTATCATCGGAATCACTGTGCTGGACTCAATTTCCACCATTCTCTGGGTGGCTGGCATCTCCAGACAGGCAATCGAGCTCTGATCCCCACAGGACTCAGTGGGTGCACAGGCGGAGGTGTAACTGGTGGAGGAGGTAAAGCTGCTGGTGGAGGTAAGGCCACTGGTGGAGCTAATGGAGCTAGTGGAGGTGAAGGAGGTGGTACATCATGCCCATGTCTGTGTGGCCCCTCTGGAGGTGCTATTTCCAGAGCAGAATCTGGCTCCTCCTCCTCATCCGAAAGGTCTGGTGGGCTATATGATAGTGGCAGTTTTGGGACTGTCTCTGTGTGCACAGGGCATGCTAGCAGAGTGATACTGTGCTCATTGAGATCATTGCATTTGGAGATAATGGTTTGCTTGGTAGTCAGATTGTAGAACTTCCAGCCTTTGTAACCAGAAGGATATCTGATGAACACACACTTATCATAGTGCAACTGCAGTGAGTTGTGCTTGTCATGCTGTACATGCACATAGGCAGTGCATCCCCAGACTCGGAGGTGCAAAATGTCAGGTTTCCAGCCATGCCAGAGCTCATAGAGTGTCACAGTTTCCAATGCAGATGTGGGGCATTGATTCCAGACATGAACAAGCACAGTGAGTGCCTCACCCCAGAATGGCATCGAAAGTCCAGATTCCTGCAGCATCACTGTGAGTCACTCAGACAGAACTCAATTGGTGTGCTTGGTGACCCCATTCTGCTGTGGTTGTGCACAGACTGTGTGCTGCCACTCAATGCCAGACTCTGTGGTAAATTTGAGTATTGCATTGCTCATATACTCACCTCCCTTGTCATTGCACAGTATCTTAATCTTGCACTCTGACTGGTTCTCAGTGAATGCCTTAAACTGCTTGAATGCCTCAAAGACATCTGATTTTGCCCAGAATGGCAGCACAAAGTGATAGAGTGAGTAATCATCGATAAACATCATCCAGTAGTGATATCCAGAGAAAATTGCAACTGGGAGCTGATGCACATCTGAGTGGACAAGCTCAAGGGGTTGGGAAGCATGCCACTGCAAGCTTGGAAATGGATTGGCATACATTTTGCCTGCAATGCAGGGCTTACAGACTGGGTCTGGTGCACTCAGGGTGTCAAGGTGCATCCTAGTGACCATATTTCGCTCCAGCAGTGCCTTTACATCAGACACATTGTGGTGGGTGAATCTCTGGTGCCAGAGTGATAGATTGAAAGGGGAAGTTGTTGCTGGGTGTGCATACTGTTAGATTTATTGATTGTGACCTTAGCTATCATTTGCAGTGCCACACTTGTGGCACATGATTGTTGTTTATTTTTGTTTACTGTACATCACAGTCACATCCTTGGAGTTCACTCTCTGCACCCTCAGTTGCTTACAGTGAACTCCAGATGATTTCCAGCTGTTTAAAAAAGGGTCTGTGGCAACTCATCAGTGGAAAGGAGAAGCAACCAGCCTCCAACACAGCAAAGCAGGAAAGTTGGGACATCAAGCAGGATAAGGCTGCAGGTGCACTCATGCTGAGTATTGTGTCTGATCAGTGAGTGCACATCCGAGCTCACCAGGATGACCCCACTGCTGCATGGACAGCACTCCAAAACCTCTTCCTGCAGCAGAAGGCAAGTACTCACTTCATTGCCTATGACAAGTTTTTCAGCATTTGCAAACTCCCCAATGAAATCCCACCTGCCCTCACTGCCAGAGTCGAGCTCAGGATGGCCAAAATCCAGGAGCTTCACCCCACCAGCTTCAACTTGAAGGCCCTTGACGATGAACTTGCCTGTATGGCCATGATTCACACCCTTGGCCCTGACTTCTCCCACTTCACCTCCTCACTTGCCCTACTCACTGACCTGGACAAAGACAAGGTCAAGGCAGCATTCCAGACCAAGGAAGTCCATTGCCGACCATGTCCTGAAGCATCCAGTGCTGGAGGGGACTTGGTTCTTGTGATGTCAACCTCCACCTACAGGTGCAGCCCATCAGCTCCCTGTGGATTCTGCAAGAAGCCTGGCCACTGCCAGTGCAACTGCAATGTGATGCAGAAGGCAAAGAAGTGGTAGAAGGCCCTGAGGTGGAGGGGCAAAAGAGCCAGTCAAGCCACCACTGCACTGACTGAGGGTGAAAAGACTGCTGGATCAAGCCAGGAGGTGGTTGAACAAGCTGGAAATGCAAGTCATTGTTCCACTGATCCCTCTGACCCCTTCTTGTTATATTCATTGATTGCACCTTTAGCTATCATTTGCATTGCCACACTTGTGGTGCATGATTGTTGTTCATTTTTGTTTACTGTACTTTGCACTCACATCCTTGGAGTTTACTGTTTGCACCCTCAGTTGCTTACAGCAAACTCCAGGTATGTCTATTTACATGCTTGCAATGTATTAGTTGCTTACAGTGAACTCCAGCTGTGATTCAGCTGCTTAACACTTCTCACCCCTTGTACTTGATGCTGACCACAATTGGAATGCAGACACAGGGGCCACTTCTCATATGATGCCCCAGCACCACTGGATTTGGAACTATACCCTGAAAGGGGTCCTGATCAAACTTGCCAACAACACTATCGCCTATTCCATGGGTGTAGGGTCTGTGGTGTTCCATCCAGTGATGAAAGGGAAGAGGGTCTGGTCTGTCAAATTGTCGAATGTTCTCCATGTCCCTAGCCTCTGAAATAATCTCCTCTCTGTGCTATATCTCACTCACCACCCTGGGTTCATGATTCAGATCAATGCCAGCCAAATGACTTTTGTTCACGGTACAGATGGTGCCCTGTTTGCTGCAAGCATCAATCACAACAACGCAGCATTCCTTGATGGTATGACAGAGCCCCAGCCTGAGTATGCATGCCCAACAATGACTTCACCTCTTGATCTGTCACTCTGGCACCAG
The DNA here is from genome assembly GCA_038094175.1 of Boletellus aff. lepidospora. NCBI lineage: Eukaryota > Fungi > Basidiomycota > Agaricomycetes > Boletales > Boletaceae > Boletellus > Boletellus aff. lepidospora. The sequence goes on from JBBPTT010000613.1 coordinate 18,602, forward strand.
AGATTTGCCCACCACAATATGGCTGATGTAAAGGTGCTTATGGAGTGAAATATGGTCACTGGAATGTGCCTTGATGCCCCAAGTGCACCAGACCCAGTGTGTGAGCCCTGCATTGCAGGTAAAATGCACACCCATCCATTCCCTAGCTCTCAGTGGCATGCTTTCCGACCCCTCGAGCTTGTTCACTCGGACATGCATCAGCTCTTGGTTGCCACTTTTTCTGGATACTGCTATTGGGTGACATTTATCAATGACTACTTGTGCTATCACTTTGTGGTACCAATCTGGGTGAAATTAAATGTCTTTGAGGCATTCAAGCAGTTTAAAGCATTCACTGAGAACTAGTTAGAGTGCAAGATTAAGATACTGCATGATGACAAGGGAGGCAAGTACATGAGCACTGCCATGCTCAAATTCACCACAGTCTGGCATTGAGCAGCAGCACACAGTCTGGGCATGTCCACAGCAAAATGGAGTCACAGAGCACACCAATTGTGTCCTCTCTGAGTGAATCACTGCAATACTGCAGGAATCTGGACTGTGTTACAGTTTTTCTTCTCTCTTGCTGTATCCTTCTTTTCTCCAGTACAACTAGGCAGTATACTTCTTGTTTCACCTACTCATACATCCCTATTCACTTCCTCTTTATCTTTGGTCCTTCGTTCTCTCTTCTTCGCATTCTCTGAAGGGATACATCCCTTCTTACCTAACTGTCCTATGGACTGTGCCCTCCTTAGCCATTTCTCCCACAATGGCTCATGCCTCCACTTCCATCACCTTCTATGGAGTTCCATAGCTCTATATATACCTCAGCCACTTGTACCATAGTCTCCACTCTTGCTCTGCGCAATATAACACATACTTTGTGTCTCTTGAGTCCTCAGACCTCCTCTGAGTCCTTGTCCCCTTGCCCTTGCTTTGTCAGGGATTTCCTTTGCTCTCCTAGGTGGATTGGGACACTGTTGACCTCTCAGTGAGCGTCCACCCCATCCACAGGCTGCTGCAACAACACAAGTGTGCATTCAGCATAACAAAAGAGCAAGAGTCTCCTTCCCCCCTCCTACTTAGGAGTAGGGCTACCCCCCCAATACATCCAGAAGAACTCATCCTTGTCAGCCCATTAGGCCACCCTCAGACTCTGGCTCTGACCAAGAGACCCCCCACTTGCACCCAGCATCCTTGTCTTCAGAACCCACTCCCTGGGTTAACCCTTTCGCACACCTTCAACCCTTAGCCCCAGCCTCCCCCAGGAGAATCCCAGGATCGATCCAATCAATCAACCCAGTGCTCCACCCCCATCCTCAATCCCCAGTCCCCATCCAGCTAAGCCTGGAACCCCCTCCCTCTCAAGTTCAGACCCCAGCAAACCCCATCACTCTAGCACCCCCTACACCCCCAGTACCCCCAGTCCTCACACTCCCTGCTCCACCAGTTGCCCCCCCCGTGC
>JBBPTT010000614.1:3006-20011 GCA_038094175.1 Boletellus aff. lepidospora
GGGTGACAGCGCATTCCCACCTGGGCAGGGCCTCGACTTTATAGATGGGTATACTCTCCTATGGCCCCCCCCCCCTCCCCCTCCCCCTTGTGTTTGGCTGGAGCAGTCGTGGATGCTGATGGTGCCTTTCAAGAAACGCTGCCACTACAGCATATTCAATACCACTAACAATCAATTCGGCGTCACTGGCACCCACAACAACTATTCAGTGTTTAACCGAGAGCTCGTTCGTAGCGTAATGAACTGTCTGCGGGGTTGTTCCACACGCGTATTTTGAACCTTGGCTTATTCAATTATCCCGATACCCAACGATATGACATCCCTACTGTTGGAAACGTAAATGAGAGACTACCCTCCAGGAGTTTCAAAAGATTTTGAGATCAGGTAGGCGCTCTATGGGGTGGCCCTTTTCAGGGGGGAGAGGGAAAGACGTGCTGCGCGCGGAGCTCAAACTTGAATCAAGGTCAGACCAATACAACACCACGGACATGGACGCCGACTGGCACTTTTTAATCCCACCACCCTAGTCAACTGACATTTTTGCACCCATCAACGTTTCTCTTTCTGCGTCCAAGGTTGTTTAGCGGCTTTCCCTCGCCTCTCCTTGCGTTCGAGGTCAGTCTGGCTGCAGTTTTGACATCAGACGAGCGACAGGTGGTACCGGAGCTTGCAAAACGTGCCATGGACATGAAGGACGGGGCGAAATTGTAGGTGTCTAATGCTGACAGTCGGACGTCCTGAGCGCCGTCAATATTCGTAGCGGTGTCACGCCCACTGACCTGGGCACCGGTTGTGGCGCGACTCTGAGCGGGTATCCCGGGCTCTGATAGCATATGTCGCATGTGTCCTCGCGTAAATGCTTGCTTCCCACGTCTACAGCCGTGTCTACTAGAAGAATGGACGGCCGAGCCAACCCGATCAACCGACCCTTTCCCCCACATTTTTGGATCCTACTTATAAAAGCATAAAGGTTTCGAACCACCCGAACTTCGCCATGTTTCCCTCCAAGGGCTTCCTGTCTCTGGCACTCATCACCCTTTCTGCTGTACATGCCGACATTCTCAGTCGCGATACCGGCAAGGCTTCCCTTCTCATCAGAGCGAGGTTTAATAGTCTTGGCCCGGGTGTCAACATTGCTGAGAGGGACCGCACTCGTATCTACGCTATGATACAGACAGGGCGTGCGCCACCTGTCGAAATTATGAATGTGGGCGTGACTTACACTGCCGAGGTCGGAATTGGGTCTCCTGCGACAAACTGTGCGTAGGCACGCTGCAGTCGTAGACGTGGAGACTGATTGATTTCCAGACTCGCTCGTAGTCGACACCGGGAGTTCCAACACATGGGTAGGAGCGAACAAGACGTACGTTCAGACTAACTCGAGTCACGACACTGGAAACAATGTCGTATGTGCCCAAAGTTATTTTGTTCGCGTTAATCTCCAAGGCGACGATAGACAGTGATTTATGGTTCTGCAAATTTCACGGGAAGAGAATGGACCGACCTCGTTACGCTCTCCCCCGGATTGATGATCCAGAATCAATCCATCGGTGTCGCTAGTTCAGCCTACGGTTTCCAGAGCTTTGATGGCATCCTCGGCGTTGGTCCTACCAATCTGACTGCTGGCACCGTAAGCAACACCGTTCTGGTCCCTACGGTCATGGACAACCTTTATGTGCAAGGGACGATCTCGGAGGAAGTCCTTGGGGTCTACCTAGTCCCTGTCTCCGAGCCTGACAGCAACGGCGAACTCACGTTTGGTGGCGTTGATGACAGTGTTATCACTCAGCCTGTGCAATACGTCCCGCTTACAGCGGCATTCCCTTCAAAGGAGTGGTGGGGGATTAACCAAACGATCACTTACGGCAGCGAGACTATCCTTAATAACGGTGCTGGCATTGTCGACACCGGGACCACGCTCATTATGCTTGCGACGGGTGAGTGACACCTTGAACTGAACAATACCATGCTGACCTCGTGCATGCAGATAGCTTCCAGAAGTACCAGAGGTTGACGGGCGGAATTTTGGACAACTCCACCGGCCTCCTCACCATTACTTCCGATCAGTACCACCAACTGCAGACCTTGGTGTTTCACATCGGAACGGAGACTTATGAGCTATCGCCCAACGCGCAGATCTGGCCTCGTTCCCTCAACTCTATACTCAGGGGCCAGCTCGGGGCGATCTACCTTAATTTTGCCGATCTAGGAACCATACCGAACGGGTCTGCTATTGGCTTTATCAACGGGTATACCTTCCTGTGCGTCCACATTTTCTGCCTCCCTTTGGGCGAAGGCGATTGTCGATGCTGATGTGTACCACACTCCTTTAGAGAACGCTTTTACAGCGTGTTCGATACCACCAACAGTAGGGTTGGCTTTGCCCCTACGCACCACACGCATGCATACACCAACTGAGGCGGATCTGCCTTGTATGCGCTTCAAAAACTGCATCATCCTGGACCAGGTACCCCGCTATACAATCCGTATGTTGCTCACGAAGCGACGAGCAAGAACGTTTTTGCGAATGCACCGTGACAGACGGCATGAGATCGTGGTTGGTGTAGCGGGACGGGGGTTGGTCGAGCCTATCATCGACGGTGCATGGATTGTTACCACCCCCGGGCTTTCTAACGAGTCCTGTAGACTTGCCCGATGTCATTTCCTGTTCAAGGCGATCCGACGACACGGAAGGAGACGCGCACGGCTGTCCTGACCTGTTGTCTTGTGGTCATGTATCGTTCATTGTCGTTCATGTGATTCCTGTGATCACACTGAGCACTCTTGTACAAGTACAGTAAGGCGGGCCCAGTGGCACCGCCTCTTGATCCGCTCCCGCGACGTTGGCTGGGTTTCGCAGGTGTCTTTCGCCCCTCCCACCGCTCCCTCTTGTCTTTTCATAGTCTGGTTTTGTTCCCATCCATGTAGTCGCTCCTGTCCAATTGTCATCGTCCTGTCCTGCCTTGGATGTGCCTTCCAGCACTTAGGCTGGTCTTGTCTTCGCCGGTTCCGAGTGCACCCCGGTCTGGCAGCCAGCGGTCTTGTTGACACACAGGGTCATGTGACCGACTTGTTCACATGCCGATGGACCTGTGCTGTCTGCCAGCCCTCTCCCGAAACCACGGAAGATCTATCCTCTCCCTCCCATATCCACTCCTCCTCTTCTCGGCGAAACAGCCCGAAACGGCTTTTTCATTAGAGTGTAAAAAAAAGTGACTAAATAAGAAAAAGAGACAGCACGCGCTCAAGAGTGGACGAGGGACAGAAACCGCCAAAGCAAAAGACAGCCGTCTGTAACCTTTGAAGTGAGGCTGTCTGTAGTGCCGTGTGGCAGGCGCTGCAGACAACAACAAACACCCGATACCCTGCTGACAGTCTGCTGGCAACAACCTGCCTGCTGGTTACCGTATGGTGTGCAAGAGTAGGTGCCAGGTCGCGCTCGCGAGGCATCAGAACATTGACCATTTATCGCTGATGCCAGGACCATGCTGAGTGTTGCAGGTCATCCTTGTGAGACTATCCTCATATCAACTGCCAGTATCAGACACTGGGACCATGCTGATGTTGCTCACGACAGGGGAGTGACACGTTGAGATCGACCAAGTCATCAGTAATCTGTTCATGGCCTTATCCGCACTTGGCGCACTTGGGCGCTGCAAGCAGGCTAATTAGCGAAAGCAAGTTCAAGCAATGCGATCAAGACGAAAAAGTAAATAAAGTAGCGCAAGCACAATAATATAGTTAAGAAGTGATCTGTAAACAGTGTACGGGTGTACCTTCGGATGGCTGCGCAAGTACCCACGCCCGATATACCCGCACCCGCACCTGGGTGTACCCCAAGGCGCCTAGCGCTAGCCCTCATCGTCCACTCGTCGTTGTCGTTGTCGTTGTCGTTGTCGTCTTGTGGCGGTGGGTACGCCGTTGGCTATTGCGCTTCCCACTGCACCCTTGGCGTCGTCATGGTCCAGTGGTGAGTGGTAGTTGGCATGTCGCGCAGCGCGCACTGGTGTAACTCCCTTGCCCATATTGTCAGCGTGTGGGGTGGGTGCATGGTTGTGCTTCCCGCACCCCCATTGTCATCACAGTGCAATGGTGGTGGGCACGTCGTCGCCGTATGGGTGGTGGGTGTACCATTGTGCTTCTCGTACCCTCGGCATCGTCATAATGCGGCTGCAGACACACCGCCGCCCCTCCGTCATCATATGGTGGTGGGTGCGCCATAGCACCGTCCCACTACCACCGCACTCCCTCCCCCTTGTCGTCACTATGAGAGTGGTGGTAGGCATGCTGTTGTGAGGCTGCCCATTCCTTCTTCATCGCGTGGCGGTGGGGATGATGGGCCCACACTTGCCTCTCGGCGCTGCGTGGTGCTGGAGGTGGTGACATGCTGTTGCGCTGCCTATGCCGTCTTCGTAACACCGTCCCATGGTGGTGTCCCGCCCTCTTCATCACAGTCAACACGGACATTCATGGCCCTGCACTCACCCCGTTGTCGTCGTGCGTTGGTGGCGGTTGGCATGCAATTGCAGTGCCCCAGTTCCCTTACCTTTGCTATTGTCGTCGCATGTTGGCGGCAGTCGGCGTGGACTCCTTGGGAGGTGGAGACTGGCAACAAAAGCAGAGCTTGAGACATTTTGAAGTCAACCTGTTGATGCGTTAGCGTTCTCCCAGAGTTCGCTGCTCAACCACTCGTCGCGCGTACCACTTGGCCAACCTAGCAAAGCGAAGCGGTGTGGTCGTTGCGTCTCAAAGCCAGGTCCTCTCACAGTTTTCTCCTCAGTCACCATGTAATCTCACCGCCCCAGTCAATTGACGTTTTTGCACTCATCAACGTTACTCTTTCTGTCCCCAAGGTTATTTAGCGGCTTCCCCTCATTTCTGCTTACATTCAAGGTCAGTCTGGTTGCAGTTTTAACAGCAGACGAGCGACAGGTAGTACCAAAAGCTCGCAAAACGTGTCATGAAGGACGGGTGAAACTGTAGGTGTTTGATGCTAACAGTCGGACTTCTTGAGCTCCGTCAGTATTGGTAGCGGTGTTACGCCTACTGATGTCGCCCTGGGCACAGGCTTTTCCGCAGCTCCGAGCGGGCATCCGGGGCTCTGATAGTACATGTTGCATGTGTCCTCGCGTAAACGCCTGCTTCCCACGTCTATAGCCGTGTCTACTAAAAGAATGGGCGGCTGAGCCCCACATTCTTAGATCCTACTTATAAAAGCATAGAGGTTTCGAACCACTCGAACCTTACCATGTTCCCCTCCAAGAGACTCCTGTCTCTAGCACTCATCACCCTATCTGCTGTACATGCCAACATTCTCAGTCGCGACACCGGCAAGACTTCCCTTCTCATCAGAGCGAGGTTTAATAGTCTTGGCCCGGGTGTCAACATTGCTGAGAGGGACCGCACTCGTATCTACGCTATGATACAGACAGGGCGTGCGCCACCTGTCGAAATTACGAATGTGGGCGTGACTTACACTGCCGAGGTCGGAATTGGGTCTCCTGCGACAAACTGTGCGTAGGCACGCTGCAGTCGTAGACGTGGAGACTGATTGATTTCCAGACTCGCTCATAGTCGACACCGGGAGCGCCAACACGTGGGTAGGAGCGAACAAGACGTACGTTCAGACTAACTCGAGTCACGACACTGGAAACAATGTCGTATGTGCCCAAAGTTATTTTGTTCGCGTTAAATTCAAAGGTGATGATAGACAGTGATTTATGGTCTTGGGAATTTCACGGGAACAGAATGGACCGACATTGTTACGCTCTCCCCCGGATTGATGATCCAGAATCAATCCATCGGTGTCGCTAGTTCATCCTCCGGGTTCCAGGGCTTTGATGGCATCCTCGGCGTTGGTCCTACCAATCTGACTGCTGGCACCGTAAGCAACACCGTTCTGGTCCCTACGGTCATGGACAACCTTTATGCGCAAGGGACGATCTCGGAGGAAGTCCTTGGGGTCTACCTAGTCCCTGCCTCTGAGCCTGACAGCCACGGCGAACTCACGTTTGGCGGCGTTGATGACAGTGTTATCACTCAGCCTGTGCACTACGTCCCGCTTACAACGGCGTCCCTTCCAAAGGAGTGGTGGGCGATTACCCAAACGATCACTTACGGCGGCGAAACTATCTTTAATAATGGTACTGGCATTGTCGACACCGGTACCACGTCCATTCTACTCGCGACGGGTGAGTGACGCCTTGAACTGTATGATACCATGCTGATCTCCTGCACACAGATGCCTTCCAGAAATACCAGAGGCTGACGGGCGGAATTTTGGACAACTCCACCGGCCTCCTCACCATTACCTCCGATCAGTACCATCGACTGAAGCCGATGGCGTTTCACATCGGAAGCGAGACTTATAACCTATCGCCCAACGCGCAGATTTGGCCCCGTTCCCTCAATCCTGCGATCGGGGGCCAGCTCGGGAAGATCTACCTTAATTTTGTCGATCTAGGAACCATACCGAACGCGTCTGCTACTAATATTGGCTCTGTCAACGGGTATTCCTTCCTGTGCGTCCACATTTTCTGGGCCCCATTTGGCCAAGGCGATGAATATCGATGCTGACGTGTGCCACGCTCCTTTTAGGGAACGCTTTTACAGCGTGTACGATACCACCCACGGTAGGGTTGGCTTTGCCCCTACGCGCCACACGAATGCATACACCAACTGAGGTGGATCTGTCTTACATACGCGTCTGTTCGCTTCAAGTCGCTGCGCCCTGAACCTGATACCCCGTTGTACGATCTGACCGTCGTTCAGGAAGCGACGAGCAAGCACGCTTTTGCGAACGCGCTGTGACAGACGGCGTGTGAGTGTGCCAGTTGGCGCAGTGGGACGGTGCCAGGCCGGTCAAGCCTATAATCCATGGTGCACGGATCGTCGCCACCCATGTCCCCTGCCGACGTTCTCCCCACCGGATCGATGCTTCCAAACGACATGAAAGGACCGCCGCGGACACACGCGTGTCGAATAAAAAAATCCCGCTGTTCCAACTTGTTGTCCGACGGTCGTGTGTCGTTCTTGTCATTCACTCGAGTCACGTGATCAGTCGCAATCGAAAACAGCGGCCTTTGAAATTCGAGATGCTGTCTGTGCACCCCCCCCCAAAAAAAAATCATGCGCCGCCCTCGCGCCTGGCAGACCCGCAAGATGCAGGTGATCGCAGCGGAAACGAACGCTGCGCGCTTCTCCGTGTCACAGATACTTATCACCAGATGTTACAACAAGAGAGAGCGATCAGAGACAATCAGAAAAAAAGTTGTTCCTCTCATCCGTTGCTTCTTCTTTAAAGTGTGTAAAAAAAAGCAATTAAATAAGAAAAAGAGACACCACGCGCTCAAGAGCGGACGAGAGACAGAAACCCGCCAAAGCATACGACAGCCTCTTCCGTTGGGTTAGACACGCGCGTCATCCTGCGATACAAGTCCGAGAGATATGCGTGCGAAATAGTATATATCACAAGGTGGGATTATCGACGACGGAGTACGAGCCTAGGTCATTGGTGCCGGACGGAAGGACATGATTTCACGGTACAACAGCTCTTTGAGTTGCTCGCGGCTGATGTCGTCCTTGTGCACTGACGGAGCGACAGTGATGTTGGCGCTCATTCGAAAACGGGAATACGTACGGTCAAATTCAAAGAACTCAGGGTCAAGCGGAGGCGCAACGGGTTCATCATCGGGATCATGCTGCAGGGAATGACACTCATCAGCGGGTTCGTCTTGCCGAAACAAGTGAAGATCGTACGTATGCCTCAAGATATGGGTGAGCGAGTGCCTCCTCGACGGTCAACCGCTTCTTTGGATCAAAGGTCTACAAGACAAAAAGTGAATCGGATTCCCCGCCATCCGAGCAAGGGAGAAACCTTACCAAAGTCTTTGTCAAAAAGTCAGTCGCCAGCGGGCTCGCGTTCGGAAAGAGTTGCGAGAACGGCCGGCGTTTCCGGAAAGGCAAGGCACGGATATAATCACGTGATCGACGCGTGGTAATCGCGTAAAACTCGTCCAGCGTGGGCGTCCCCAGCACGTCCAGTATGAGCGTCAGTTGGTGGTGGTAATCCCGTCCGGGGAAGAGGGGTTTTCCGGACAACATCTCCGCTAATATGCACCCCACGGACCACACGTCGATCGCCTTGGTATATTGCTTGAACGTGAGCATGATCTCGGGCGCACGATACCAGCGCGTCGCGACATATTCGGTCATAAATCCCGTTTCTGTGCCCGATGGCTCGGCAGTCTTGACTGACCGTGCGAGACCAAAGTCGCAGACTTTGAGATCACAGTTGGCATTCAAGAGTAGATTTGATGGTTTGAGATCGCGATGGATGACATCGGCCGAATGGAGCGCTTTGAGCGCGCGAAGGGTCTGATAAATGAAATACTGTGCATGATCATCGGAGAGATCTTGCGTGCGGATGACACGGTGCATGTCGGTTTCCATCAGCTCTTGGATCACTGTTCAACAAAGTCGTCGACACACGAGGGCGCATCAGTCACGAGGTGCGGGTATGCAGCGCCCCAAAGCAAGGATGACATACGGTAGACTTCCTTGAATGCCTCGAGGGAAGGGGGCTTGATGATATCGAGGATCGAAATGATCTACGAGGCGGCGCAGTACGTAAGTCAACCTCCGAGTCGGCAGGATTACACGTGGGACGGGATATGCGCACGTTCTCGCTCACGCCGGACTCGCTCAGAAATTTGAGTAGCTTGAGTTCGCGCAGTGTTCGGAGACAGAACATGGAGTGGTCAAAGGGTGTGATCTTCTTGATAGCGACCTTGCGTCCGCTGGGACGGTGCACCGCGGAGCAGACGATGCCATAGGCACCCTCGCCGACGACATCGAGGACTTGGTACTGTGTGCCTGATGAGGTTGTGATCGTCACGCCTTCTTCCTTATCGACGCAGACACGAGGGGGATCACTACTCACCAACGTTGAAGCGTACCTTGCGGGGCGCCGTCGGGGCCTGGGACGTCCCTTGGCCATGTTTCGCCTTGGCCTGCGATGCTGCTGGTGCTGCCTGATGTTGATCCTCTGGCATGTTTACGCCCACAGACCGTAGTGAGAAGTGGGTGGGGGATGCGGGGACGTCGTCGAGTGGGAGAGCAAGGGCCGCTTGAGCTCGCTTTTTTGTTCTTCGGGGAACAAGGGAAAAGTTGATCCCCTGCTCCCAGTTTCCTTTTTTGAGAAAATTATTACCAGCAATCGCCATAGCCAATTTCTCACGGCTATATACTAAATGTTTTTTTATGCAAAGCTCGCCTTTTTTGGACGAGATTTAGGTCTAATTCTTTTGGCCCTTTTTTCCTTTCCTCGTGCTTGATGCTGGTCGAGCAGCGGTTTTGCCATGGCGATGAGATCAGACATGGCACTGTTTCCATGGCGCACCATCGCCTCCATTAAACAAGTCGAGGGACACGCGTCAACGGACGGACGCAAATGGCCACTCCGAGTTTGCCCATGGCGACGCCCACCCCTGGACCTGGACGCTATCATGGGGCCGCGAAGCCGCGAGGTTTCGTCCCCGTTCTCGGAGGACTGCTGTCGTCGAACCTGCCCAATCGTCGGAGCGCTCCCCGCCTCCCTATCATCGATCATACGCCTCGCGTCCCTTTTGATTCCATCAGAACGCAGTCAGGCCCCCAAGCAGTGGTCCCAGTCCCAACGTTCCACACGTCATCGAATCGTTCATGATGGTATATGGCACAACAGCATGGGCTGTGCATGCTTGATCCCCACCGTCCGAGCCTGCCGCCATGTGTGTCGTAAAGGATGGGTGGCGGCCGCCGATCATATCAGTCAGTACTGCTGTAGTCGAACTGGTCCTGGATCTGTGCAGAGCTGTTCTTGCCACCCTTTTTTAAAGAAATATTGGACGCAGTTGTGTAGAACTGAGGCCAAGTGCAGCGCTATTCAGTACTGGTTGGTTGGATATTATGCTTTAGCCCGACTGTTCCAATCTAACCTAATCACGTTGTCTGATGCAATCAACATCAGTTGCCAGCAGCCAACTTCGAAATGGAAACAGTCCATGCATAGACGTTTGTTTCATTCTCTTTTTCATATTCTAATCGACTCCCCACCCAACATGGGCGCGTACAAAAACGCAAAAAAAGGGAAACAAAACAACATGCGACATCAAACGCAACCCAAGGAAAAGATAAGGTAGGGCAGGGATGTACAACATAGAATGGGAGACAGACAGAGGAAGAAACTAACAAGAGACATAGCAAGGGCCGCATAGTAAAGCAAACATTGCATGGAAAGCCTACCCTCTTCCCCAGTCATGCACCAGAGTCGCCTCCCATCGTCGTCCAAAGGAAGACTTGCGTCTACTTGGGTGGACCACCACGGCCCCGACCAGATCCACGACCACCTCGGTATCCGCCACGAGCTTCGCCGTTGATGGGAGCGCCACCACGAGGCCGGCTTTGTGGTCTATCGCCGCGTTCCTTGCGCGTCTCGACGAAGATGCGCACCTGGCCAACTTCTCCCCCGACATCGATCCGCACGCCACCCTCGCCACCCTGGCTCTGTGGCAGAGAGGTAGCGATCGCCTTCTTGGCAGCGTCCAGAGACAAGAATTCGAGGAATGCGCACGCCTTTGACCGTATGATCTCGACGTCCTTGACTGGGCCAAACCGTTGGGTCAGGGTCTGACTGAGCTGGCTCGAGTTAACCGACTCGGCAACGCCCTGAAAAAAACGACAGACCGTCAGTTGCAACCTATGATGCATCGTCGTAAACACATACCTTGACGAAACACAGTGGTGTGGTTAGCGCTTGCACGGCAGCGATGGAAGAGTGCTCGCGTGGCCCATGGTGTTGCCCACCACGATGAGCCCCATGCGGTGCCGGAGACTGCGAACCGCTATTCGGTGCAGGGCTAACCGAGGCGGGGACCTCAGTCAAGCCCTTGGATTCCGTAGCGACCTGTGATCCCCATCGTTTCGAGTCCGTAGCGGCAAGGCTAGCCCATGTCTTTGGCGCCGACTTGGCGGGTACAGGCGTGGGCGCAGATGGCTGGGGCAGGGGTGCCGGTGGGGGCGGAGGAGAAGCAGCCGGAGAAGGTTCAGGCTGTGGTGCGGGCGCAGACTCATCCTCGGGCTCGGGCACAAGCTCGGGTTCCTCGGGGGTAACAGGAGCGGGAGTGAGCTCCGGTTCAGGCTCAGGCTCAGGCTCCTGCTCCTCGGAGTGATAGCCATTCGGTTCCACAAGTTGAGTTTCCGGTTCAGGAGTAGGAGGGTCAGATTCAACTGGTGTAGGTTCCTCTTCTGGAGTTGGTGCGGGGAGAAGGGTAGGCTCACGGGGTGGGGAGAGCTCCGGCTCGGGGGTAGGCTCAGGTGCCGGCTCCTCGACTGGGACAGGCTCGGAAGCAGGGACGGGGGGGGCAGGCTCGGCCTCGCTGACGTCATCCTCAACGGTATCTTCCTTGAGGAACCGGAAGATGTCGTTGAGAACAAAGTAGCCATTTGGTTGTTCAGCAAGGAAGAAGGTCTGGACAAACTTTCTCCAGGGATCACCGTGATTAGACATCTCGCCGATGACCTGAATGATGATACCACCGTTGGCGGAGGATTGGGCATCCACGGAGTGAATGAAGACTTTGCAGTCCTGGAAGCCGATCGAGGTGATCTTGTTGTGGATTTCCTGAAAAATTTGCACGTGAGCAGGGGATGGATGGTAAGAAGAGTCAGACGAACCTGCTGCCCGAAACAGGCTTTAACGTCCTCACCCTCTGCTCCGTGGATAAAGGTAGAGGTTTTGGTGTAGAAGCAATGCAAACGATTGGGCTGCTTGTTGACATACGTGTAATACTGGGGAACAAACTGCCATCCGACCTCGGAAGGAACGACATTTTGGTGGATCGTAGTTGCAGTAGACATGACGAGGGAATGATGCTGAGGGCTGGAGGTCAGTGGGAGGAGCTCCGGAGGGTCAGAAAGGCCGAAAATGTCGCGCATACCAATGAAAAAGGGGAATAAATGGACGTGCGTTTGCGTGCGTGAGGAAGTCTACAGATTACAACGGAATAAACCTTTGTGGCAGCTGCGAAGGGACGACGAAAAGCTGTAAAGCCAAACAGGACCCCAAGGAATTTTACTTCGGACTTTGCCGGCAATCATGCTGACTCAGCGCAATGTTTTGCAGGCACGTGAGCACACCGTCTGTGCGCGCAAAACGACGGTCTGTAGGAACACAACTGCTTGGGCTCTCTAAAAGATACACGACTCACAAGGGTCATTACATCGTACGGCAACTCAAAGCACGTCTATCCTGACTCCTCCGATGAGTTACCCGTGGACGCTGAAGAATGTTAAACTCAGAGTACGCACCCGTAGACGCTGGATTCGCGTCCGCATAATCTGCAGCATTCTCCAGACGATCGCAACGAGTCTCCGTGTACCGCCTCTAATAATCGCGCCTGTGGGCACGGGCCGAGGGCATCTGGAACCACACAAACGGGCGTGCTGCCTACTTCCACCTTTTGCACATAAAGCTTCACACACAAAAGTCATGTTGATGGTGCCTTCGCGAGCTCCAAAGCGCGCCAGGGAGTCGGCGCGGAGCGATTGCTCGTACCGGCGGAGAACAGCGACCCTGTCACGTTCCCAGAACTGGATTGAGACGTCATTCCTCATCAACGTCGACCGAAGCCATTGTTGTTAGCGAGCGACGCGGCATCCGGCATTGTTGGTGCTATAGACAATATAGCCTGTGCCCAAACTCTTCCTAAACAATGTCAACCGTATGTATCAGTTCCCACCATCGTGTCAGCCCCGAGTTGTCATTCGCATGGAGGGTATGGGGTACTCTGGGCGAGACGAGAATACGCATGCGGTGCTTTTGGGTCATTTGCTTTCACAGCTGGCCAATCGCACCTTTCTTCGACCTGCAGAGTGATCGTCAAGGTGTTGGAGATACATGTTCGTTCGACCTACCCCTCATTTGGCCAATCAGCGCTGATCAGCATCCCTGATCATCAGAGCGTGGGCGTCGATAATACTAGGAGTGTCGGATACACATCCTGTCGCAACCCGTTTTCGTGGCAGGTTCTCCAGACGTACGAAGCGAAAATCCGTACCACAGCAGATCTGGTCTGCGCAAGAAAGGGGGCCTGTGATGAAGTGACCAACGTACCAGGGGCGGTGTCATCCGAGCGACGTGCCATGTCTGCCTGTGTGGAAATCCTGCTGTAATTATATAAAAGTCACCACGAAAACTTGGCACGTCGACAACCTTTTAGAGTTTGCATGAACTCAAGCCACGACAGTTGGGGCGCACACATGCCACGGCGGCGCCCGCTAGATCCCCTTATTGCGCAAGCCTTGTTTGGTTTCGGGGCAACACCACAGATTGACACTACAAGCGCCATGGTGTCAGAGTAACCGAAAACACTGAATGATGGGAACGCGGAGCGAAAGTTCCAGCCTCAAGCTTCCGAGTCATAGTGAAAAGTACCGCATGCGCTGGAAAACTGCTGCGATCTCAGTGAACCGTCGCGAGCGAGTGCTACTCAGCTCAGCCAAAATACCTGTTGGCAGTTCTCACACAGGAAGGTGTGGGCCCGCTCACCAACTCTGAATTTGAGCTAGCCTCCGGCGAGTGGGAGTCACGAATCGCGGCGTCGTATGAGACAAGAGTGTTAGATGCGTGCCCGCTTCACACAGTGGTGGTGGCACCTTCCGCCGGGCTCTGTCTGCTCGCACAACAACTTTTTACACATACGAGGTAGGACGCCTACATCGCTTTGACAGCACTTGAGGGGGATACCAAAGGTAGAAAAGCAATATGGAAGCATACATTGAGCTCATCTCGTTAAATGCAAAGCTAAATTTCACCCCCAATGTTCATCTTTTCTGGCGGTGACACTGACGCGAGTGACCACGGTGCAACATGAAACAAACCAGACCGTTGTCCGACTAGAACTGAAGCTGGCCAATGTCACCCACGATGAATGCGGTACGGATCGAGCACCACACAGTCTGGAGATGGATTTCAATCAAGCTTTAGCAACGGCAATGCTGATACCTCCTTCGTAGCGTCGTCGGTCGCCGTTTGTGAGAGCTTGAAGGGACTTGCTGAGGAGTCTGTCGTCATCTGTCGCTCGGGGTATGTCCAATCAGATTGGTCTTGCTTCCACAGGTCACCACTGACGTGGCACCTTGGGCTGCAAGACATTGCTCCAGGCAAGCGGCCAGCGGTCTTATCAGTTGACGTATTCCATCCGCCTCGTCGGAACCGATTTACTTTACGGGGATGTCTCTCTTCCATAACCCACTAGGACCGGGGGGGGGCTAGTTGCCTTCATGTGCCACGTACCAGCCCCTCCAGGTTCCTGACCCTTGTCGTCATAAAGTGGTTGGCTCCATGAGCCGCCTACCCTTATTGTTTCAGGACGCCACACTCTCCACAGGTATCGATGTTGAGGGTGGAGTTGGCGTTGGAGGCACGTAAGTGAACAAACTGCGGGTCTGAACGTATCCATCAAATCACAATCCAGAGATCCGCGATAACACTGCCCACGATAATGGCGCAGTCAGTGAACGGAGAACAATGGCGTGCGTGAATTTTGTTTTTGAAGCCAAAAGTGGAGCTGATGTGACGACTCGATGGCATCATTCAAGTTAAAGTTTGGAAAGACGGTCCTACACTTCCTCGTCTGGGGGGCCTACATTCGTGGGTCGTACCACGTCCTAACCACTTCCGCGATCGTGCCAACATTCCACGGTTCCTTCCTGGACCCGTTGGGGGTATAATTTAATTTGTGGGAGTTTTCTGGCGTGTTGTTTGTAAAACCTAACCTTAACTACAAAGTAGTCTGGGAAATGTGATCGGTGGAACGTGCGCCAGCCATGGGCTAGAAGCCGCCGCCTCGAGGTACCCCCTTCTTCTCCTGCAAAATAAAGTGCTGACTGTGGTTCCAAGTATTACGCCGATTCGTCGGTGTTCAGGTGACGTGTCAGTGCTGAAGGGCGGTATCGGTGATGGGAGTCGATCGAGATCATTCCAAGCGAGTATCGGCTGATAATGGTTAGCCCGGAAGTCTCCGTCCAGATCGCGGGGATGAAGGACGGGGGAATGATCGGGTTCACTTGATCGTTTTCTGGGACAGCAAGGCGGGTAAAGGTTAGGGAAAGATCGCTTTTTCTTAGGGGCAGCCGGTAATATCCCTCAAAGAAGGCATCGACTCATCATGATCAGTATCCACCGCGTGCCAGTAACACGGAAAGGTGCGGACGTGCAAACCGTTTGTCCGATGATCGGATGCCATGGTACCACCGTCCCAGTGTTCCGCATCAAGGGGAACCGAAATCAATCCAGGATTTGCGGCGTTTATCTCGCCGTGTGGCTGGATGCGAGGTGGCACGCTGTTCAGTGCACGGTGAGTGCTTCCCACAGTCCTGAGAAATTGCGGTGTTCGGCTTCCAGAGCCAACACCCCTGACGGGTTTAAATCGTGCCAATTTCTGAAATCTGTGTTGACCGCAGTAGGCTCAAGGGCACTTCATGATTCAAAATGTCTAGTTATCAATACTGTTGTGGTACTCTCCTCAGGGTTCATGCCATATCTTGGAAGATCGTATTAATGGAAAGAAATAAGACCCAACCTGTGCCAGATCCGTTCTCGATGATCAAAGCGAGGCATTGCACAAGTATGTGGCTTTCATTCGCTCTTAATTTAATGATCGTTACTTGGAAGCCATTTGTGCCGTTGGTGGCTTTCGCAGAGCGTTCCCTTCCTCTAGCGTCGACGCAAGTTTCCAGGTCTTCTCCCGCGAGGTTAGTCTTGCTTCGTGGTTTGATCCCTACTACATCATGACAAGCACCTCCTGCATCTTCAAGGCGTTACCGTGCTCGAGCCAATTTCCCTGCATACGACAAAGCTGAGCGTGAGGATGGCACCATCATCGGCGAGCCGATCGCTGATACGTTGTACCTCGTCTCCTATTTTTCCGGTGATGCTCGTGGTACGTTTGAGGCCGCTCGGCCCTACGCTCATGGAATAGTTGGACGCCTGGAGCACCTGGGCATCACCGGTCCCTTGCTTCTAACACCGCCGTTAACACCAGATCAGGAGGTAGCTCAGTGCAATGGTGACGCCCGCCGGCCGAAAACAAGACATGGAACGTCTTCTTCATTTGCGACTTTGGTTCCCAAAATATCACCGGACCGCCTCGTTTCCCAACACCCCTTGTTCGTAGAAATGATGCAGCTCAAAGACTAGGCAACACCCGCTGCGCGACGTGTTCAGCGAGAACAAGGCGGTTTGTGAGCGGAACAGTCTATCGGGCGTTCCCTCAGTCTTTCTTCAGGAACCCCCCGTCACCAGTACCTGCCATCCCGTGCTGACCCCCCTCCCCCATGACGACGTGCGCCTGTCCCAGCTCCGGCCCAACCGTCGCCCGGGCCTCCCGAGGACTGCGGTTCCTTCAGCCAGACGACGCGCCCGACGTCGGGCAGGGGTGCGCTCCTTCGACATCTAGAACGGCGGAAGCCCTCGACGTGCAGGCTCATGACCGTCCGGCCACCCCGACCGACGAAGCCTCGGGGACCTACACCTCCTCCCACTCCGGACTTGGCACGCGTCCGCACACGATCGAGGCGCGAGACACGCCCGAGTCCAACATGCCGATCACGATGTTATTTCGTGCGACGACGGACTCGCCTTGGATGCAATGCGACGCTGCATTGCTCGGCGCTTGGCGTGTGGCCCCCGTGCGATGATCTGGCGCTTCCGATCGCACCTTGACTAGCGTCTGGGGTGATGTGATGCCGACCACCGCGTGGCTTCGCAGAGGGAGACCCATCGACGGGGGGGATCGATGCCACCGCCACTGGCAGATGCCTCTCTGGACGGACAGCGCGCACGCGAGTCGAACCAGATCCCTCCCTCGTCGGCTACGGCCTACAGACGTCCGCCGACCGGCTGAACGTGCTTGGGAACGGAGGCACAAAGGGAGGGTTTCAAACCGACTTGCTCTGACTGACT
>JBBPTT010000615.1:0-19993 GCA_038094175.1 Boletellus aff. lepidospora
CTTTGATCACCGGATCTCATCAATCTGGTTACCTGGTTACTTCCATCACGATCCCTTGATGGGATATGACTCACTCTGACTCACTCCTGATGGTAACCACTTAGTTAATCATTCCACTACGTTCCATGATATTCCTTCGCTTACTCAGAACACACTATAAGTACCTTAGCCTTAGCCCATTGTTCCTTACTCTTGATCTGCGCAGTAACACGCGTACCTTGTGTCAACCCTCAGTCCTTGTCCACGAGCTACGCTCGCAGTCCCTTCTGTCCAACCTTCGTCCACGAGCTTCGCTCGTAGTCTTCCGTCCGATCCTTCGTCTACCGGCTTCGCTGGCAGTCCTCAGTCTCGAGCACCTTCGTCCTTCGTCACCTTCGGTATCCTTCAGTCCTTGGGAGTCCCCCGAGTACTTCGTCTCTCCCTGATCTCCTAGGTAGTCTGGACGCTGTGACCTCTTCGTGAGAGTCCGCCCGGCTACAGGTTGCTGATACGACACTCGGTGTACGTTCAGCGTAACAATAGCCAGGTCAGTCCATACCTCCCTGTCAGTCCTTTGGAGGGCATGCAGGCCAAGCAAAAGGGAGGGCTCTGGATATGACGATGAGTACTGGCCCTTGCACCACCATTTTGTCAGATACAATTTAGATGCAAGACTATGAGAGTGTCAATGAAGACCAGACAAAGTGGGGATGGACAATGAGGGAGCTCAGAGCCAGTAGAGGGAGAAGAAAGTGGCAAGGAGGGCAATGAAGAGGACGGTCAAAAGGAGGGGAATAAAAGAGCAAAGGAGTAGGTACATTAAAATCTATTGTAAGTGTTGGTCTTTTTTATATTTAGATAAAAGAAGGGGGGTGTGACAGAGATTGCTTTTGGGTTCCCAGGTATTTTCTGATGAGCCGTAACCTTTCCATGCAGTCAGGTACTTGTAATGGCCAGGGGATCCCCAGTGTGTGAGGAGTGCCTCAACTTTGTACTCCTCTTCATCAGCAATCAGCATGGGCAGTAGTCTAGGGAATGATGGGCCATGTGCATCAGTCTGTTTAAACAGGGATAGAAGCGAAGTGTGGAAAACATCATGGATCCTCCATGTGGGAAGAAGGCGGAGTCAGTATGTGAGTGGTGATAGGACCTGAGAGACTTCAAAGGGTCCATGCCATTTGGGTGCGAGCTTCCTGGATGGGTATGGGATGCGGAGATTAGTGGCTTCAAGCCAAACCTTGTCTCCTACTTTCCAGGGAGAGAGGGAACGAGTGGTGTGTCGAGTCATGGCAAGGCAAGCAGAGTCATGGGCAGCGAGGGCCTCTTCTCTGGCCTTGGCTAGGGAGGAGAGGTGGTCAGTGAGAGCAGGAAGGAAAGTTTTACCCAGGGCAGGATAGGCTCGAGGTTTGTAACCAAGGAGAAGGGAGAACAGTGATTTCCAGGTGGAGCTGTGTGGGATGGAGTTGTGGTGGAATTCTGCGGTTGTCAGGTAATTTGTCCATTCTAGAGGGTTATTAGCACAGAAAATGCAAAGATATATTTCTAATTCTTGATTGGTCCGTTCAGTTTGACCATCAGTTTGGGGGTGGTAGGTGGTGGAGAGGCATAGGTCATATTGGAGGAGTTTGGCGAGTTCTTGAGCAAAAGCTGAGGCAAATTGGAGGCCTCTGTCTGAGATAATGGAGTCATGGAGGCCAAAGCATTTGAAGACATTGTCAAAAAATAGTTTAGCAATGCCTGCGGCATCAATGGTTTTGAGACAATGGAGTAGAATTATCCCCTTTGTAAGGCCATGGTTGACCATGACCATGATGGAATTGAAACCTGAGGATGAGGGGAGGTCCATGATGAGATCAACAGAGATTTGTTTAAAGGGGAGGGTCAAGGTCAAAGGGATGGGATTAAGTGGTGGGATGGTGGGATGGGTGTTGACTTTAGACTGTTGGCAGAGGGCACAGCTGGCAACGAAGTTTTTGACAAAGGTGGCAAGGCCAGGCCACCAATAGTCATGCTCCACTAAGACCTTGGTGCAAAACTGTCCTGCATGGCCTAAAGTGGGGGAAGATTGGAGAGAGTGGAGGAGATCAGAGCGAGCATCTGGGGGACCATAGAGGCGATTTCTGAAGTATAGTTTCCCATTGTGTAGGGACCAATCAGAGAGAGAGGAGCGAGAGAATAGAGGAGAATTGCCTTTGAGAGCATTAACTACTCTAAGGACTAGGGGATCTGATGGGGAGGAAGCAGAGATTTTGTCAGCCAAAGCAAGATTGAAGGCTGCGATAATGGTGGGTTCTGGAAGGATGGGAGCGATATTGTCAAGGGAGGTGTCCACAGAGTCTCGTCGTGAGAGAGCATCAGCTGGTCCCATTTGTGTGCTGGGGGTGACTTTCCAGGTGATGTCAAAATCCTGAAGGAAAAGAGACCAGCAAGCTTGTCGACAAGAAAGTTTATGAGGGTCCTTGAGGTAAGAGAGATTTTTGTGGTCAGTGAGGATGGTGACCAAGTGAGGAGTGCCGAGGAGGTAGTGTCGCCATTCTTGCAGGGCAAGGATGACTGCTAGGAGTTCCCTATCATAAATGTCATAGTTTCGTTCAGCAGGACTAAATATTTTAGAGAAGTATGCACAAGGATGGAGGTCACCATTAATGTCCGCTTGGAGCAGGACTGCACCTGCTACAAGGAGGGAGGCATTGGTCATGAGAGAGAATGGTCTGGAAGGGTCAGGAAGTGACAGAACAGGAGCAGAAGAGAAAGAGGACTTGAGAGTGGAGAAGGCCTTATCCTGGAGCAAGGTCCAAAGCCAGGGTTCATCTTTCTTGGTGAGGAGGACAAGAGGGGCAATGATGTTAGAGAAGTTGGGGATGAATTTTCTATAGAAATTAGCGAATCCAAGGAAACTGTGAATCCCCTTGACTGAGATTGGGGGTTTCCAATCTGAGATAGCGGTGAGTTTGACTGGATCCATTTCAACTTGTCCTTGGCCAATGATCATTCCAAGGTACTCCATTTTCAGTGTGTCAAAGGAGCATTTGGAAATTTTGAGCAAAAGGTTGTGGTCTCTGAGTCGTTGGAAGACTCGGAGTGTGTGTTGGTGGTGGAGCTCAATGTTGTCTTTGGTGTGTATGCCAATGTCGTCCATGTAAATCTTTAACCAACCTTCAGTGAGAATGTCAGCAAAGATATGATTCATAAAGCTCTGGAAAGTGGGAGGGGCATTGTTAAACCCAAAAAACATGACTGTTGGTTCGAAAAGACCGAGGGGGGTGATGAAGGCAGCTTTCCACTGATCTTCTTCTTGGAGTTGAATATTGTTGTACCCCCATCGGATGTCAAGTTTCGTAAAGATGGTGGATTCTTTCATGTCGTCAATGAGATCTGAGATGAGAGGAAGAGGGTAAGCATTTCGAATGGTGAATTTGTTAAGATAGCGATAGTCCTGGCATGGGTGAAGGGTGCTGTTATGCTTGTGTGGAGTATTCCAGCAAGGTCAAAGGTTTGACTTTTAAATCCAGAACCAATGAAAGCAACTAGTCAAGTGCACACTCTGAGGTGTAGTGCGAAGACACAAGAGGATTTCACTAACTGCAATGAGCAGTCTAGTGGAGGCCAGAAAACTACACATAGATTGTGTAGAACTAGCTAAGGAATAATAGTACATGGCATGGAGATTTATATATGATTTGGTATCTATGTATGACTAAGAATCGGCTGGGTTGGAGTCATCAAAAGTTACTACATGAGAATCGATATAGGGGAGTGAAGGAACACAAGGTGATGTAAGAGAATCACCAGAGGAGAATATGTCCATAAGTGGTACAGGCACATCAAGGGAAGAAGAAAAGATGAGTGGCATGGGGACTGGATATGATCTGGTAGGAAAATAACTATCACAAGAAGATATGAGTTCTGAAGTATAGATTGAAGGGGAAGAAAAACTCATCAATGATATTCCACGTCGCATGGGTCGGGTCCCAGTGGCATTTCTTGTAACAATACCTCCGGCATAGATGGGAGGCCCTGCCTCCGACATCCCTACATACCTGGGGGTGATCCACCTAGAGTTAGGTCTCACCTCCATGGGAGCTGGTGGTAGAGGTATGCCCATTCTGTGGACAATCCTCCATAGTGTGCACCACACTATTACAGATTCAGCAATGATGTTCTGGGCAGTGGTATTGGGAATGACCGGGTGCTGGTACCCTACACAGTGGGCAGGTGTATTCTGGGCAATCAGGGCAATAATGTCTGGATCGTCCACAAGTGTAACAGGTGGGGGAGTGAGACGATCTAGGAGTAGATCTAGCGATGAAGTCGACCAAGGAGGCAACGAGCAGTTGGAGGAACTGCTCATCAAATCTTCGATGAGAAGCGGCTCATCTGGCCCTAACTTGAGCTGTGGGAGAAGGAACGGGGATGGGTCGTTCATTTTCACTAGAGAATGGAGTGTCAACTCTTTTGACAGAGGAGCTGATTTCTCCTTCCACCAGGTGCAAAGATGTCTCACTGGTAGCGCGTGAAGTGGCAGTGAAAGCCAATTGGAAAGAGGGAGTGTGCAATGGGGGAATGGAGAAATACTGGTGGGGGTCTGACTGAAGAGCAAGGGGATCAGATAGGAATCCAACCATAAGAAAGTCCCAGGTTTGGTTGGTGTTAAGTGTTTGTAAGATAGGCCACATGAATTTGTACATAGGGAGTGCAGGGAGGCCCATGAGGAGGGGTAGGATCCCATGTTGAACAAGTAGTTCGAGAATATAGTCTTTCATTCTGGACAGGGCCATTCTGGACATGGCATAAGGGGCCACTAGCATGGAATCGGAGGGGAGGTGTTCTGTGTGTAGGTAAAAGGTGTGGTAGCGATGGTAGAGGTTCATTGTGAGTGGTAAGAACTCGTTGGTTTCAAAATCCAGGAGGTGGTTGATCATTAGCACCAGATGTACATCCTGCAAGATTTTCTCCAGTGCTTGCCAGAGTTGTAACTTAGGAAGTCGATGGAAACGATAAATCTCTCCGAGGGCATTTTCCTCAGTATGAGCAAGCTGATATCCTTCCAAGGGATCGGGAACAGTGGTGGGAGGAGAGTAGGTTCCGGCCATTATGGGTTCAGACTGGTTTGAGAGGGGTACAACCATGCATTTTATTCATTGAGGGTCCGCCCATCTCCTATTCAGCATTGGCAACTCCACCAGGTGCTCCACCTCCGGCTGTTACGCTGAACGCACACCAAGTGTCGTATCAGCAACCTGTAGCTGGGCGGACTCTCACGAAGAGGTCTCAGCGTCCAGACTACCTAGGAGATCTCGAGAGAGCGGAGGATCCTGAGAACACAGAGGACTACTAGCAAAGCTAGTGGACAAAGGGTCGGGCGAAGGGACTGCGAGCGGGGCTCATGGACTGAGGCTAAGGTTGACACAAGGTATGCGTGTTACTGCGCAGATCAAGAGTGAGGAACAAAGTGCTAAGGCTAAGGTATATATAGTATGAGCTGAGTAAGTAAAGGAATATCATGGAACGTAGTGGAATGATTAAGTAAGTGGTTACCATCAGGAGTGAGTCAAGGTGAGTCATATCCCATCAAGGGATTGTGATGGATGTAACCGAGTAACCAGATTGATGAGATCTGGTGATCGAAGGCAAAAGAGGTTAAAGTGGGTGGAGATAAGATAAGATAGGAGGAAATAGGGGTTTGGACTCGAGGGAAACCCATCAGACTAAGAGAACTGTAACATTACCCCCTTTGTATGATTGAACTCCTGGTTCTATCCCAAAAGAAGGAATTATGGTCTTTCCCAAGTGAGGATGGTTCGTCGTCGGGGAACGGTAGGTTCAAGCAGGGACGTTCCGTCAAGGGATGGGGAGAATGGGTTATGGTTTCAACGTCTGCGAGGACATCAGTGGGTCCCAAGGAGTGACGATTGGGGAGAGTGAAGTGGGAATTTCAGGAGTGATAAGATGATATATCGAAAGAGGGGGTGATGATGGAGTGTTACGTTCTGAGGTGGGGCGTCACAAGTCAGAGTGATGGGGTTTCCTAGGTCCTGGAAGGCAATCGAAGAGTACTGGAGAAGGGGGACAAAGGGAAGAGAAAGAAAAATTAAGTGGAATGGAGAGGGGATTATGACTAAGGTAGGGCGAGCGGGAGTGGAGATATGGGGTTTTTATGAAGGAATGTCTTTTTCTTTTGTGAGTGTGAGGATTGGAGACAAGGAGGAGATTTATTGTAGTTTTTATCATAAATGATGGTCTTTTTTGTACTTAGCTAAGATGAGAGGGGAATTACGTAGGTTGGGTTCGGGTTCCCAGGTGTTTTCGGAGGAGCCGTAGCCTTTCCAAGAGACGAGATATTTGTAGCGACCAGGGGAACCACGATGAGCGAGGAGAGATTCTACTTCGTATTCTTCGTCGTTTCCGACGAGGACAGGAGGGGGGTTAACAAAGGAGGGTCCGTGTACAGAAGTTTGTCTAAATGGAGAGAGGAGGGAGGTGTGGAAGACGTCGTGGATCTTCCAGGTGGGGGGAAGTCGTAAACGATAGGTGATGGGGGAGAGGACTTGGGAGATTTCAAAGGGGCTGTGGCATTTTGGGGCGAGTTTCCTAGAGGGGTAGGGAATGCGTAGGTTAGTGTTTTCGAGCCATACTTTATCTCCGACGTTCCACGGAGAGAACTTCCTGGTGAGGTGGCGACTCATGGCAAGTCGGGCAGAGTCGTGAGCGGCTAATGCTTCTTCTCGTGCTTTGGCAAGGGAAGCGAGTCGGTTGGTGAGGGCCGGGAGGGGGGTTTTACCTAGGGCTGGGTATGCGCGGGGTTCATATCCTAAAAGGAGAGAGAACGGGGATTTCTTGGTGGAGCTGTGTGGGACGGAGTTGTGGTGAAATTCGGCAGTGGTTAGGTAGTTAACCCAATCTAAAGGATCATTAGCGCAGAATATTCGTAAGTATACTTCGAGTTCCTGGTTGGTACATTCCGTTTGTCCGTCAGTCTGAGGGTGGTAGGTGGTGGAGAGGCGGGCATCATATTTGAGGAGACGAGCGAGTTCTTTGGCGAAGGTGGAGGCGAACTGGGGGCCTCTGTCGGAGATGATGGAGTCGTGTAGGCCGAATCGTTTGAACACGTTGTCAAAAAAGAGTTTGGCCACTCCAGCGGCATCTATGGTTTTTAAGCAAGGGATTAGAATTACCCCCTTTGTAAGTCCGTGGTCGACCACGACCATGACAGAGTCGAATCCGGATGAGAGAGGGAGGTCGGTGATGAGGTCAACAGAAATCTGTTTGAACGGGAGTTGGGAGGTAGATGGGATAGGTGTGAGTGGGGGAACCGTGGGATGGGTGTTGGTTTTGGATTGTTGGCATATGGCACAGCCAGCGACGAAGTTTTTGATATATGTGGCGAGGCCGGGCCACCAATAGTCGCGCTCTACAAGGGCTTTAGTACGGAATTGGCCGGCATGGCCAGAGGTGGGGGAGGAGTGGAGCAAGTGAAGTAGGTCAGAGCGAGCATCAGGGGGAACGTAAAGGCGATCTCTAAAGTACAGTTTCCCATCGTCGAGGGACCAGTCAGAAATGGATGAACGAGGAAAGAGCAGGGATCCGTCCTTGAGGGCATTGATGGCTCGAAGGACAATGGGGTCAGAGGGGGACGATGTGGAGATCTTATCGGCGAGGGCGAGGTCGAAGGCGTTTATGATAGCGGGCTCAGGGAGTATGGGGGCAATGTTGTCAGAGGAGGTGTCCACTGAGTCTCATCGAGAGAGAGCATCGGCTGGTCCCATTTGCGTTCCGGGAGTAACTTTCCAGGCGATGTCAAAGTCCTGGAGGAGAGACCAGCGGGCCTGTCGTCGAGAAAGTTTGTGAGGGTCTTTTAAGTATGAGAGGTTTTTGTGGTCGGTGAGGATGGTGACGGGATGTGGAGTGCCGAGGAGGTAGTGGTGCCATTCTTGCAGGGCGAGGATGACAGCGAGAAGTTCTCTGTCATATATGTTGTCATTTTGTTCGGTGGGGGCAAAGGTCTTGGAGTAGTAGGCGCATGAGTGAAGGTCGCCGTTGGTGTTGGTTTGGAGGAGGATCGCTCCAGCTGCTAGGAGGGATGCGTCTGTCATGAGGGAGAATGGTTTAGACGGGTCAGGGAGTGAGAGAACAGGAGCAGAGGAGAATGAAGTTTTTAAGGTAAGGAAGGCCTTCTCCTGAAGGGGGGTCCAAGACCAGGGTTCATTCTTGCGAGTGAGGAGGACGAGGGGGGCGACGATGTTGGAGAAGTTTGGGATGAACTTTCTGTAAAAATTAGCGAACCCCAGGAAACTGCGGACTGCTTTGACCGTAAGGGGGGGTTTCCATTCCTTGATTGCGTTGAGTTTGACGGGGTCCATTTCGACGACTCCTTGTCCAATGATCATGCCCAGATATTCCATTTTTGGGGTATCGAAGGAACATTTCGATAGTTTGAGGGAGAGGTTGTGGTTGCGGAGACGTTGGAAGGCGTGGAGAGTTCGTTGGTGGTGGAGGGCGAGGTCGTCCTTGGTGTGAATGCTGATGTCGTCCATATAGATCTTCAGCCATCCTTCAGCAAGGATGTCCGCGAAGATGTGGTTCATAAAGCTCTGAAACGTAGGAGGGGCATTATTAAATCCAAAGAACATTACGGTGGTTCAAAGAGGCCGAGCGGGATAATGAAAGCGGCTTTCCATTGGTCCTCTTCTCGAAGACGGATATTGTTGTATCCCCAGCGGATGTTGAGTTTCGTAAAGATTGTGGATTCTTTCATGTCGTCGATGAGATCGCTAATGAGAGGTAGAGGGTAAGCATTTCTAATGGTGAAGAGGTTTAGATAGCGGTAGTCCTGGCAAGGGCGGAGGGCGCCATCTTTCTTGGGAACAAAGAAAAACGGGGAGGCTTGGGGGGATTTGGAGGATACAATGCAGCCGGTCTTGAGGTTTTCGTCGATAAATGCCTTGCAAGCGATTTTCTCAGCGGGGTTGAGGGGGTATACTTTAGCTATTTTGGGGATGAAGTTAGGTTTCAGATCAATGACGTGATCATACACGCGATGAGGAGGTAAGGTGGAAAACATTTTTTCAGAGAATATGTCAGTATAATCCTTACACCAGTCGGGGATTGTTTGTTCTTTGGGGGTTTCTTGTTGGGCAAGCTGGGTAGAGAGGGTGACCTTGTTGATTTGGTGAGGCGGGGTGCGGATGGTGACCTTCTTGGCAGTCCAATCGATGTCGGGATTCCATTTATTGAGCCAGGTGGTTCCTAGGATTACCTTTTTCCCTCCTAGTTTGGTGACCATAAATCGAACGTTGTCGGTGAACGAAGAGAAAGAGACTTGGGCATCGATGGTAAACTTGATGGTCCCTGCTTGGTTGCTGGTCCCATCTACGTTAGTGGCGGTGAGTGGGTGAGTCATCCGGCGAATACCGGATCGAAGACAAGGGACAAGGGATGTGTCAATGAAGTTGCCGGTAGCTCCACTGTCTATCAGAGCCATGGTGTCGACGGTCTGGGATTTGGATTGAAGTTGAACGGGGAGGCGAATGGTTCGTTCGTTGGGGTGACCTTTTTCTGTGTAAACAGCAGAGATGATTGGCGAGGGTCAAAGTGCTTGGGGGGGTGTTGTTGTGACTGGATTTGCCGGGGTAGGTTTGTACTTGGGGCAGGTTCATGTGACGTGTCCAGGTTGTCTGCATCGGTAGCAAAGGTGGTTAGTAAAGCAGTGGGTTACTTTTCGAGGAGTGAGTTTCCCAGTGTGGATGGAGTCGATTTCCATGGCGTCGGGGTCAGGGTAATTAGTTGGAGCGGGGGGTTTGGGGTGGAAATTACCCTTCTGGAGATTTCTAATGCGGATGATTTGGGTGTGGAAAGTCTTGGCCTTCTCGATCCATTGACGGATGGTGGTGGGAACGGTTTCCATGGAGAGGATCATGGTAGATATGTCTGTGTTGAGTCCCTCGGTGATAAAGTGGATGAGGGTGGCGTCGTCAGTGATGTGGGCTTGTGCGGCTAGGTTCTGGAAATTGATAATATAGCTTTGGAACCCGTCGTCAGTCTTGGTGGACTTCTGTCGAAGGGTGGTGAGTTCTTGGCGAGCAGTGGTTTCTTGGTCGAATGGGTAGAAGGTTGACTCGAATTGTTCGGAGAATTTGTCGAAGGTTTTTTCTGATGGGGGGTTAGTGGGGTCAGATAATCGATCATACCACATTTCTGAGAATGAGATGCTGCGTCCGTTGCTCATTTTATTGAGAGTGGTTACGACCTTGGCTAGGTCAGTGTGGTAGACGGCAGAGTTAATCTTAAAGTAGGCCCGCATTGCCTTGATCCAACGGATTGCGTTGTTAGGTTCTCCAGAGAAGTCTGTTGGGAGAGCGGCTGTGAGTTCCTTGATAGGTGGAGCTGGGGTGGTGATTGTTGCTGGGGTTACTGCCACTGGTGGGGTGGTGGGAAACACTGGGATTGGTGGATGAAGGGCGAGCACCGAGGAAGTGATTGGAGGTACTGGGAGAGTGAAGGTTGGTGGTGGTACTGGGGGTGCGGAAGGGGTGGCTTCTGGGGGGTTCGAGGTCGAAGGGATGTCCCTGGAGGGTCCTAAGAGCGAAGGGATGTAGACCGGTGTGGATGGGGAGGGAGTTTCAGCGGGAGTGATGGTGAGTGGGCTAAGGGCGGGGGATTGAGCAATGAGCTCCTGAGTGGGGCTGGCCGTGGAGGGGCCGGTGATTCTCCTGGATGGTTGGCTTGGGGACTGAGTGATGCCACGCACCGTTCTGGTGGTGGGTCTTTCCCATGGGTCGGGCCATGAGGCGGTAGTTGGCGTCGGGGTTCTGGGTTTCTCCTCGGATGGTCGGTCGGAGGTGGCTCGGCGATGGGACATGGTGCTGGGGTGGACTGGAGTGGACAAGGTGCTTACTGGGGTGGTCCTGCTTCTGAAGAGAAGGGACGAAGGAGACTCTTGATCTTTTGTTACGCTGAACGCACACCAAGTGTCGTATCAGCAACCTGTAGCTGGGCGGACTCTCATGAAGAGGTCTCAGCGTCCAGACTACCTAGGAGATCTCGAGAGAGCGGAGGATCCTGAGAACACAGAGGACTACTAGCAAAGCTAGTGGACAAAGGGTCGGGCGAAGGGACTGCGAGCAGGGCTCATGGACTGAGGCTAAGGTTGACACAAGGTACACGTGTTACTGCGCAGATCAAGAGTGAGGAACAAAGTGCTAAGGCTAAGGTATATATAGTATGAGCTGAGTAAGTGAAGGAATATCATGGAACGTAGTGGAATGATTAAGTAAGTGGTTACCATCAGGAGTGAGTCAAGGTGAGTCATATCCCATCAAGGGATCGTGATGGATGTAACCGAGTAACCAGATTGATGAGATCTGGTGATCGAAGGCAAAAGAGGTTAAAGTGGGTGGAGATAAGATAAGATAGGAGGAAATAGGGGTTTGGACTCGAGGGAAACCCATCAGACTAAGAGAACTGTAACACCGGCCTGGTTACTTCCCTCCAGTTCCTGTCCTGTGGCACTACCACCCATTGTTGTCAGCTAGCAGGTGCATCAGTGTCTATTTCAACCCTGGGCCCCAGTGTGGGGGTCCCCACCCACTAGTGTTCTTGTCCTGCTTCTATCAACCCATCACCCCATGACAGGTACAGTAGTGCCTTATCCCAGACACGTACTTCGACTGCCCTGAACCTCGATTTCTCTGCGAGGTTGTGGAGCAGGTGGACTATGTAGAATAATAATAAGGTGGCAGCAATGAGGAGGGTTTCATAGAAATCGATAGAGAATTGCATAATGATGCAGGGGAGTGATGATGGCGATGAGAGCAGTAATGCTGGTGGGTTTCGACGTGGGAGGTTGCTTCTTATAGAAAATGTTGGCAGTGCACAGACCAGGATGTCATATCAAATTGGAACTGCAGATTCAGGGTCATCAATTCGGGTGAAGTTGGGTTTCTACTGTGGAAAGGCAGCTGGGTGTCTTGTTTGGTAATCCTGTAATAGTTTCTCCACATTGGTTAGATTAATGGCAGGTTCCCATGTGTTTTCGGCCAATGAATATCCTTTCCATTTGACCAAATAGCGTCTTCACCTGAATGTTCCTCAATGAGCTAAGATTTCTTCTACTTTGTATTCCTCTTCCCCTTCAATGGATTCAGGGGGTGGTTTAAGAAAGTTTTGGCCATGTTCTGTGGTTTCCACATAAGGGGTAAGGAGTGAAGTGTGAAATACAGGATGGATTTTCCAAGAAGTTGGTAGTCGGAGTTGAACACAACCGATGAAATGACTTTCTCAATTTCAAAGGGGCCTTCTCGTTTAGGGGCAAGTTTCCTGGATGGGTAGGGGATGTGAAGGTTTTTTCCTTCTAACCAAACCTTATCTCCAACTTTGAAAAGTTTGTACTTGGACCAGGTTTTTTCCTTTTGTTGCAGCTGGGCTGCAACATGAGTGGCTTTAGCTTCTTTTCTGGCATTATCGAGAATGGTCATTCATGATTCAAGAGTGGGGAGGAATGTCTTTCCAATGGTGGGATAAGCTCGGGGTTCATACCTCATCATAAGCACGAATGGTGTTTGTTTGGTGACCAAATGAGTAGTGGAGTTGTGAGTGAATTCAGCCATTGGGAGAAGGTCATGCCACTTAGCAGGGTTTCCATCACAAAAGATTCTAAGATACGTTTCCAATTCTTGGTTAACAGGTTCAGTTTCTCCATCAGTTTGAGGATGATAAGTGGTGGATAGGGCAAGGTCATATTGTAGGAGTTGGGCAAGCTCTCTGGCGAATGTGGAGGTAAATTGGGGGCCTCTATCAGAGATAATTCAGTCATGGAGTCCAAATCTGGGGAAAATATTCCTGAAGAAGAGTTTGGCTACTCCTGCTGCATCAATGGTTTTATTGCAGGGAAGGAAAATTACCCCCTTTGTAAGGCCATGGTCAACCACAACCAAAACAGAGTCAAAACCGGCCAAGATCGGGAGATCCGAGATTAAGTCCATGGAAATATTCTGGAATGGGCGGTCCACCTCCATAGGGTTGGGGATCAGTGGTGGAGTCGTGGGGTGAGTATTAACCTTATTTCCTTGGCAGACCACACAACCATGGACAAACTTCCAGACAAAGGTTGAGAGACCAGGCCACCAATAATCCCATTGGAGTAGGGATAGGGTTCTGAAATATCTGCCATGTCCTCCAGCAGGGGATTCATGTATCTCAGAGACTAATGCCTGTTGCTGTGATTCAGGAATAAAGAGACGCCCCTTGAAATATAACATTCCATCCTCCCATTTCCAATCATTAGCATTGGCTCGAGGAAAGAGTGAAGAACCCATTTGGGCTGCCATGATGGCATTCTTTGCCAGGGGATCATCCTTGGTGGAAAGAATCACTTTCTCCCATATAGCAAAGTCAATAAGATTGATGAAGTGGTCATCAGGAATAAGAACAATGTCCTGATTGTTGCTGGTAGTGTCAATCTCCTCCCTTCTGGATAAAGCATTGGCTGGGGCCATTTTGTTTCCAGGGAGATTTTGATATTGGATGTCAAAATCTTGTAAAAACAGCATCAACCTTGCTTGTCATTGAGACAGCTTATGGGGTTGTTTAAAGTATGCCAGGTTCTTATGATCAGTTTGGATCGTCACCTGATGTTCTGTTCCCAACAGGTAGTGTCTCCATTCTTCCAATTCTCAGATGACTGCCAGTAACTCTCAGTCATAGATGTCATAATTTCACTCTTCTGGAGAGAAGGTTCGGGAGAAGTAGGTGCAAGGGTGGAGATCTCCATTCCCATCAGTTTGCATGAGGACTGCTCCTGAGGCAGTGAGGGAGGCATTGGTCATAACTGTGAAGGGTTTGGTGGAATCTGGCATTTTGAGGATGGGCCTAGACATGAAAGCTTTTTGTAAGGTTCTGAAGGCTTCTTCACATTTTGGTGACCAATTCCAGGTTACTCCTTTTTTTGTGAGTTCGTGTAGCAGTCAACTGATCCTAGAGAAATCAGGGATGAACTTCCTATAGAAGTTGCAGAATTTGATAAACAAGTGGATTTGTTTTACTGAGGTTGGACTTTTCCAGTCTTTAATGGCTTTGAGTTTTCTAGGATCAAGGGTGATTTCATCTGGTCAAACTATCATTCCCAAGTAGTCGACTTCGGTTACATTGAAGGAGCATTTACTTAACTTGAGGAATAAGTCATTGTCCATCATTCATTGAAGAACTCTATGTGTTCTTTCTGTATGTTCCCCAGGTTCTTTGGAGGCAATGATAAGGTCGTCCATGTACATGATCAACCACCCTTCAGTGATCATATCAGCGAACACATGATTCATGAGGGCTTGGAACATAGCTGGGGAGTTGCTCTGTCCAAAGAACATGACTGTGGGTTCAAACAGTCCTACAGGTGTGATGAAAGTGGCTTTCCATTGATCTGGGGGGTGGATTAATATGTTGTTATATCCCCATTGAATATCCATTTTGGTGAAGATGGTGGCATCCTTTAGTTGATCTACTAATTCAGAGATGTGGGATAGAGGGTATGCATTCTTGATCGTGTGTTCATTAAGATATCAGTAATCTTGGCATGGGTGAAGTCCTCCATCTTTCTTTGGTACAAAGAAAAAAGGGGATGCTTGAGGCAATTGTGAAGGTACAATGGTCCCCTTCTTCAGGTTCTCATTGACAAACATCTTGCAAGCTTCCAACTCCTTGGAGTTTAGAAGATAAACCTTAGCTACTTTTGGCATGAAGGTATCTTTTAGATCGATATGATGGTTATACTTCCTAGATGGGGGAAGTTTGCCTAAAGGAGGTTCTTCAAATACTCATCTGAATTCTTCAAATTCTGGGGGAAGAACGGTTTCTTCTTTGTTGGCGTTCTTGGCTTGCACAATCTCCATGGAATGAGTTATTTTCTGGATTAACTCTTGATTGATATAAGCATTAGGATCAGTTGCCAAGTAGTGTAACAGATATCGCTGTTCAATATGATCTTGTGAATGTGATATTGGGTTGATAGACTTGGGAATAATGATCTCGCCTTTAGCCCAATCAATTTCGGGATTCACTAGTCTTAGCCAAGACATTCCTAGTATGACGTCTTCTTCTCTGCAGTTGATGATAAGGAAAGTCTGGTTTTCCAACAGTAGTGACTCAATGGTTACCAAGAGAGTTACTTTCCTGCATATCATCCCGTTTTCATTAAGGGTTCCATCAGCATTCATAGCTTTGATAGGGATCTTCAGTTTTTTGGTCATTAGTCCTAGTTGTTCTACCAGTCTTCTGTTTATGAAGCAATTGCTTGCTCCACTATCCACTAGGGATGATATTTCAGCGGTTTTTCCTGTTTCTTCTTCACAAAGTAAGATGGGAAGTTGAATTGCTCGATCTGCGATTGGCGATACAATTACAGGAATAGTGGTCATGGGGATTGGTGATGCTGAAACACCTTTCCCCTTCAAAAACCCTCAGCTTCTTTCTGCTGGGAGATGGGTTCATCTTTCACTATTTCTCCTTCATCTTTGGAGAAACACATTTCGAGGACTTTAACTGCCTCGGCCCTAGAGACACTATTCCTTTCAAGGAAAGTTTGGATCTCGTCTTCGGTCTGTAATACTCGGGTAGGTGGAGCATTCCTAGATGAGGGGATGACTTTCCTGTAGTTCCTTTCCCTATTCCTTCCTCTAAAGTTCTGTCCATTTGAGCGATGGTTCCTGGTAGAGCATCCCACTTGGTGGCATATAAAGCATTTATTATTCTTCATATACTCAGCTCTTTCTATAGGAGAGAGTTTGATGGCATCAATCTCCATGGTGTTTGGGTCTCTGTGGTTCCTAGAAGATCCTGATTTGGGGCATGTTTGACCCATTCTGAGGAGTTGAGTCCTAGTCCTGATTTGGTCAAATTGCACAGCTTTCTCGATCCACTTTGTCCACTTCTCAGGGGCAGGGTCTACTGCTGTCATCAGGTTTATGATTTCCCTGTTTACTGCTACCCTGAGAAGATCTATCAGGATCATGTCCTGATGTCCCATGCCTGCATTGGCAACCAAGAGTTCAAACTGAGCTCTGAAGTTTGGGAAAGTTCCTCTGCTCTGTTTCAAAGCGTAAAGTTTGGATCATGCATCAGCTTGAGCATCACCTGGGGAGAAGGTTGTAAAGAAATCTTTCTCCAGATTGTTGAAGGTGATGTTGATTTTCCCTTGTGCAGCATCATCCAACTTTTGATACCAGGCTTCTGTGAAGGTTGCTGCGAGTCCTGTTTTCATATTGTTGAGGAGAATGACAATTTGTGCCAGTTCATCATATACTTCATGATTTAACATGAAGTATGCCTTCATCGCCCAAAACCATCTTTTGACATCCTCTGCCTTTCCACTGAAGGCTTCTGGATATCCTGCCCTGATCTCTGACTTTTTAGTGGTTGCTTGAGTCACAACTGCAGTGGTGGCTGGTGGCGCCGCTGCAGATGTAGTTGGCTGGTGAGTCATAGCACTGGTATGTGGAGGGGATAACTCAATTGGGGATGGTTCTTTTGGGGTGGAAAACCCTGTTCATTCTTCTTCCATTGGTTCAGGGAGAATAGAGATGATCAGGGGTGCTGGGGATATTTGTGAAAGGCAACGAAGCCTTCTTGGTGGTTGGAAAGGATTAGGGGATATTTGAGAGTTTCACGGGATTCTTCATCTTTCTGGTTGCGGGGCTGGAGAGTTTGTAATGTACTCTTCTTTGTGGTCGGAGTTCTCAGGCAGTCTAATCCTGGATCAAGATATGGTGGCCTAGTTTTGTTCCCTCTGCTTTTCTTAAGCAGGGGTAAGGTTTCTTTTCCTAAGTGATTCTGGGTCAGTGAAACAAGGTTGCATATAGAGCAACAGTGGTGACGATGGTTCCTATCAATCCTAGAATGGTAGTGGTGGCTAGAATGAAGGCTAGGTCTAGCAGGTCTAATCTTCCTCCTGAAGATGACTTTGTGGTTGTTGTCTTAGAATCCTTCTGTTAAAAAGCAGGGACAAGAATAGAACTAGCTCTTTTGTTACACTTGCATGGAGTATTCTAGCAAGGTCAAAGGTTTGACTTTTAAATCCAGAACCAATGAAAGCAACTAGTCAAGCACACACTCTGAGGTGTAGTGCGAAGACACAAGAGGATCTCACTAACTGCAATGAGCAGTCTAGTGGAGGCCAGAAAACTACACGTAGATTGCATAGAACTAGCTAAGGAATAATAGTACATGGCATGGAGATTTATATATGATTTGGTATCTATGTATGACTAAGAATTGGCTGGGTTGGAGTCATCAAAGGTTACTACATGAGAATCGATATAGGGGAGTGAAGGAACACAAGGTGATGTAAGAGAATCACTAGAGGAGAATATGTCCATAAGTGGTACAGGCGCATCAAGGGAAGAAGAAAAGATGGGCAGCATGGGAACCGGATATGATCTGGTAGGAAAATAACTATTGCAAGATGATACAAGTTCTGAAGTATAGATCGAAGGGGAAGAAAAACTCATCAATGATATTCCATGTTGCATGGGTCGGGTCCCAGTGGCATTTCTTGTAATAGGTGCCATCTTTCTTTGGGATGAAGAAAAATAGCGAGGCTTGAGGGGATTTGGAGGGGACAATTTGACCAGTCTTGAGGTTTTCTTCAATGAAAGCTTTGCAGGCTTCTTTCTCAGTGGGGTTGAGGGGGTATACCTTAGCTATTTTCGGGACGAAGGATGGTTTTAGCTTGATCACATGGTCATAAGGTTGATGAGGGGGGAGAATACTGAACATCTTTTCAGAGAAGACGTCCGAATATTCCTTACACCATTCCAGAACTTCCTGTTCCTTGGGGGCTTCCTGTTGTGCAAGTTGAGTGGAGAGGGTGATTTTATTGAGAGAGTGGGGAGTCAGAGGGTGAATGGTGACAGTCTTGGTGACCCAGTCTATGTCAGGGTTTCACTTGGTTAGCCAAGAGGTCCTGAGGATAACCTTCTTTTCTCCAAGCGAGGTTACCATGAATTTGATGTTTTCTGAGTATGAGGGGAAGAGGGTTTTGGTGGAGATGGTGAATTTGATGATCCCTTTTCGATTGGGGGTTCCATCTACATTGGTGGCCATGAGAGGTTGAACCATCCGGTGAATGCTGGACCAGAGAGAGGGTACAAGGCTAGAGTCGATGAAGTTTCCAATGGCTCCACTATCAATGAGAGCGACTGTGTTGACAGTTTGGGAGTTGGACTGTAGGTGAACAGGGATATGAATGGTTCTTTCATTGAGTTTGCCTACTAGTACATGAGGGAAGGACAACGTTGAGGCAGCTTCCCTATTTAAAAATCCGGTGCAAAGCTATCTATCTGCATTTCTCCAGGTTCAAAGCAGAGTTTGAGCATTTGGAGGATTTCTCCTTCTCCTTTTCTGGTGGAACAAAGCTGGGACATATAGGTTTCAAGAGCGGAGGGAGGGGAGGGGATGACTGGGAGAGTGGCAGAGGAAGAGACTGAGGTACTGGTGGTGGCAGCAGCAACTATGGCAGGCTCTCGAGGGCAAGAGGGTTTGAAGGGGGTGGAGAAAGTGGTACACTTTCCTGCGTTATGACCCTTTTTCCTGCAGTGAAGGCAGTGGCCTTCCTGGAAGCATTGGGCCCATTCCTCTGGAGTGAGCTTCCCTACTCTGAGGGTGTCAACGTCCATGGCATTCGGGTCCAAAGAGGTAATGTTGGTGGAGCAAGGGGGAGAGAAAAAGGAGGGCTGGTGATTCCCTCTTTTCAACGCATTGATGCGAGCGACTTGTGCATGGAAAGTTTTTGCCTTCTCAATCCATCCATTGATGGTGGTGGGGATGGTGGACATTGAGAGAATGAGGGTGGTGATGTGGTGATCGAGTCCTCCAGAGATCATGTGGATGAGGGTAGCATCGTCCGAGATACCTGCTTTTGCTGCCAGGTTCTGGAAGTCAGTGATATATTTCTGGAAGCCATCATCCATTTTAGAGGGCTTCTGGCAAAGGGAGAAGAGTTCAAGACGAGTGGTGGTCTTAATGTCATATGAGAAGAAGGTGGTTTCGAAGTTATCGGCAAGTTTGTCGAAAGTTTTCTTGGTGGAAGGGACAGTTTGATCAGCCATGTGATCATACCACATCTCGGAAAAGGATACACCTCGTCCTTTGCTCATCCGGTTGAGGGTGGTCATGATCTTTGCTTCATTGGAAGTGTACTGGGTGGGGTTGATTTGGAAATAGGCCTTCATGGCCTTAATCCATCGAATGGACTCACTGGGTTCCCCTGAAAAGTCTAGGGGAAGAGCAGCCTTGAGCTCAGGTTGGGTTGTTGCCATGGGTGCTGTAGGTGGTGGTGGGGTGATGGAGAGTGCTGGGGGTGGTGCTGGGGGTGCTGGGAGTGCAAGGGCTGGCACTGGAGGGGTGACTACAAGTGCTGGGGTTCTAGGTGAGGGAGGACCAAGACTTAACTGTGAGAGTGCTGGGGACTGAGTGAGTTGACAATGGACCAGATTGGTTGAGGACGATCCAGTGATTCTCCTGGGGGAAGGGACTGAAGGCTGAGGGGCTAGGGATGTGAAGGGGTTGGTCCAGGGAGGAGTGAGCGAAGGGTGCTGAGGTGTATCCTCCAGTTCAGAGTCCGAGGGAGGTCTGAGGTTCCTGCAAGAGCGAGACATTGTGCTGGGGTGGCCCTGCTCCTAGAGAGGAGGGGCGAGGGAGACTCTTGTTCTTTTGTTATGCTGAACGCACATCTAGTGTTGTTCTAGCAACCTGTGGAAGAGCAGACTCTCACGAAGAGGTCACAGCATCCTAACCACCTAGGAGAACAAGGGAGAGACAAGATCTGAAAGGATCAGAGGCTTTAGACTCAGGAGAGGCTGAGGGACTTCAGAGGAGCAACAAGAGACTACATTGTATTGCACAAATAAGAGTGAAGAAGGTACACTGTAGTTAATGGTATGGATAGCTAGTTATGTAAGTAACAAGCTATAGGACTAGGTAGAAAGATGAAGTACTACTCAGTAGTGAAAGGTAGCTAGTGAAGTAAAGC